>JAZGTJ010006676.1:6916-24399 GCA_036877575.1 Botia almorhae | reverse complement strand
CACACTCTTGGGTAACAATAAAAATCACAGCTATAGAAAGAAAACTGCTCATTCATTTATACACTTCACTTCTTGTCTGAGGTTCTGTTAAACATGTGGGTGGATTTTTACCATTTATGTTTTTGGACAGTTAAAAATAAAGTTTATTTTTAATTTAGAAATATTTTTGACTAATAATATTTTATTTAAAGTATTTTTTCATGTCCCGTCATATGTCTATAGACATATAGATCGAAATACAGACTTAATATAAAGATATTGATATAATATATGTACATATAATATAGGTCAATTAAATTAGAATTTTTTAAACTAAAAAGTAATAGTCAGTTTTCTTAATATCATACCATTAATACTTCAATATTTCAGTATTTCAAACAAAATATGTTTTTCTAGGAATATTATAATGTGTAATGTCTTCAACAACATAGTATAATACATTCAAAACTACTATATGATAAATATGCTCTTTACATTGGTATTATCAATGGATTATATGAATTATGTGGTGTTTTTTAAGTTTTCTAAAAGTTTGATTGAGAAAAGTAATATCCACTAGGGGGCAGTCAGGCTCCTCAATCAGTACTATGCTTGATCCAACATTTTGCATTTTAAATGCTTGTTTAAGGTCTCTGTAGATTTAGAGTTATTTTATTAGTTTTCTGCACAGTATCAGCATGTCCAACGGTGCCTAAAATTACTTAAACAAAGTGCTTGACCGACTATATTAACTTAGTCAACTAAACTACCAGTCATCACATTCTAAGATGAAATGGTTCTGTGGCGAGCAGCAGATCTCGCTGAATCAACTGAAACTAATTTATACACTATATTCATGTGATCATCAGTAAGGTAGCTTTTTAATATGGTCATGAAAACGTCATCATGACCGTGACGTCATGACCGTGTTTCTGTCACGCAGTAGAGAAATCATCAGCGCCACCACTGTCACACTGACGTATGCAGTGAAAGAACCAAATATGAGGGAGGTAAACAGCTGCAACTTTTAATGTTAAAATATTACGCATTAATGTTCAAACAAAACATTATCAGCTGAAAAGGAAACCAAAGGCATTTCAGATGTGGATTTGATTTTGGTTAAACAGCAATAGATGACTTATTAACAATAAGAATACAGTTAATAGCATCATTTTAAAATTCCTATAGATTTTTTTTATACATTTTTCATCGATGTGTAAAGAAAGCCATGTAAATTTACCAGCCTTCCTCAGTTACAACAATTGTTTTTTTGTTGGGGAATATTTAAGTGTCAAATGCTATTAGCTGTCCATCATACACCAATTCCTGAAATAAAAAGTGTCGAATAAATCACAAAGTGAACAAACTTAAAATCATATAAATAAACAAACTCTATTTGATTTTTGCCCATTAGCATAAAGCTATAAACTGAATGAAATGGTTTGGCAATTCATTGGGTGGGGGTAATAAATACCAGAGAAAATCACTCATGCCGCCTTTATGGCACAGTAAATTATCCCAAGCCTTCTGCAATGGCCTCATGGCTCAGCGCAGTGCGCAATAACCCACCAAACCCTCTGCAATATTTATCAGCACACACACTGCTGATGTGGCCAAGTGCACAGAAGCAGAATACAAAAGGAACGATGACATTCATTGCATGATTTAGAGTAAATGATCATTTAAATGCTTGTTATTCAAATTTGTGTTTTAGCGGGAGAATAGAATTACCACGAGACTATGAATTAGCATAAATATAGAAACTAATTTAAGATATTCATCAACCACTAATATAAACTGGTTTAGTTTTTACATTCAAATAGTTTTTTTCCATGATGTGGCATAGTAATTTTCCACGATATGTTCACTTCCCATTCATATCATGTACAATGAGTCACCTGTTGAAGCCACTGGTGAAAGATAATTCCTATTATTCCTTGTACTTGTAAACATAGCTTTGTAGACTACGCTTAATGTTGTCTTATGGTCAAAATGTTAAACGCTCTGTCATTTGTAAGTCGCTTTGGATAAAAGCGTCTGCTAGATGAATCCATGTAAATAACAGAAACATTATAGTACTGAAGACTTCTTATCTAAATGTCTTGCTCTCATTGTATAATGTTTTCAGATAATGTTATAATGTCACTCTGATAATGTTTTCTAAAAGATACTACTTAGTTATTTGTTGGAAAACACTTTTGATATTATAGAGAATGTTTTGTAAATTTCTCTTTCATCACCTGTGTTAATTCTGTTGATAAAAATGGGATTAAATCAATTCTGGATGTGTGGGGTTTGACTGGACAAACAGAAAACCAGTAATGTAATCCACACATACAGCCTCACACAGAAACACTCATATACTGGTTTGTTTTACTATATTAGTGAAGATTTCTTATGTAAACTTTAAATGTTTTTATACTACACCAAATTATATTTTCTATACTCTAAACCTAACCCTCACATAAACCTGCTGACATTGTTTAAAATAAACATGATTTGTATGATTTTAACCTGTTTTATTGCTGAAGACTGCCTAAAATGTCCTCACGTTTCTGTTCTTCTCATGTTTCGCTGTATTTGTGAGGACATCTGTCCCTCACATGAATATAGCTAAACATGTACACACATATTTACACACAAATCAAATGCATACTGTCTGGGAAAACATCCCGATCAAGGTACTTAGCATGCTCTTTACTAAATTATTTATTTTTGTAATATCATAGCCTTTTGCAACAAGTAAACTGCATTTAAATGACTGTTAACACTTACAGCGTGTGTCGTGTGGAACAGTGATGCCAAACCACCTGTTTTACTGTTCATCTCTATAGACATGTCACCTACTTGCAGTCATTTCACTTCTGAAATTGAAGCTAATTTACAGCCATCTATGTTCTTATTAAACATCCTCCACAGATTCTTAATATCTTGTCTTGTCACTCCTCCCAGAAACATTAAAGACAGTCTTTACAGATGTTATCATTATCCTGTCAGCTTGTCATGAAATGGTGGCTATGACTCATCGTTTTTTGCACTTTCATGTACTATGTTGGCATTTAAATGATTTCTTAATTGAGGGTCTAGCGCACAAGAAACAACCCACTCTTTGTCCTCATAATGAGTCACAGCCTGTGACAGACAGGTGCAAGAAAAGAGTTTTATCAAAGAAACTGGAGAACAGTTTAACCTTGAGAAAGGAACACCAGGAGTGCTTCCTGAACCAGAATACAGACGATTTTCCTTTTGTTATTGTATTATGGCGAACAAAGTTAATCTAAGGAAAAATGCCCAATGTTTATTAAACAACACCATGGTACAACATACAGAGTTAAAATCCTTTTTCTGGTTCCAAAATATCATGTTATGAAATGAAATCCTTGTTTTTTATATGGAATAATAAATGAGCACAATAATTTATATAACAAAGAAATGGTAAACAACATTTGTTGTGATTAAAATCATGTAACTATAAAGGCAGTTAGAGGGGCCCTGTTATCATTCAGCACTTCAGTGAATGGTAAAGCAATTTTCTGTTTATTTAATCAGTTTTGACACCTTTTCATTAAGTATTTTAAAAGAATTCCTGTATAATTCCGCGTGTGGTAAATGAAGCATAGACATCTCGGAGCTATAATGTTTATACAGGCATATTTCACAAATTAATCTTCACAGTGATTGGAGCAGTCAGCATGGCCAACTTTACACATCCTTCTTAGCAAATCCATTAAAAGCCTGTTTATGAGAAACAAGTTACTGCAGTGCAGGTATTGTTTAATACCCCCCACCAAACCAATGTAGCAGTTTTTTACTATACATGTTGATAAACCACCCGGAACAAAACAAATGACTTTTTTATCACAATGACTGACTTATAAATGAGGTAAATACAATCCCCTGGAGTGGTTAGGAATAGTATTTGGTGTAATTCACAATAAAGCAGTTTTACCAATGGAAAAGTAACGACCAACATTTCTATGACATTTGTGTCATTAGCTATTCTGTGTATTGAAGTCACATCCACATATTTTGTAGTAGATGTGCATGAGAACATGGAAAGACTATATTTCAAGAACAAGGTAACAGTAAGTATGCGCTTAATCTCAGCATCCACTTCATAACAGCATGCTCAGAGTCACCACCTCCTCTCTGTCTTGGAGGGCTCTGTTTGGCTTAGGCAGTAATTAGGGCTCCCTGCTGTGTATCTCTGTGGCCTTGCAGCCGTGTCACTGCTCAACCGAGTGTGGCTGTGAGAGAGTGTAGGAGGATAGATGAAGCACAACTTCTAATATCTGAATCACTCAGGTCAAATTTTTCTTCTGCTCAGAGATTCTAAGACTCCTCTTTGCCATCAGATGAGTTGTGCTACCAAAAATTCTATAAGAGTGTGTCAAGTGAATACAATTTAAGAATCTTGATTTTCTTAGAAAAAGACAACATTTGTAAAATCTAAAATCTAAACAATGGACAACAACACAACAAAACCTTATTTGCTTTCAGTTGACTCTGGTGTGGAATGCAGCCATAGTCATCTACTAGGAGAATACTGTATCTTAATGTCTAATTACTGTATTTAAATGTCCAATAAACAACACTTACACTTTTTTTGGTATTGTGAAGTCCACACAACAGAATCATTAGTAAACACAACATGGCTACTTTGGGAAAGAGGGGCTTTGTTAGTTTACCCAAATCATTATGAGGGGATTAAACAATATTTGTAACAACACACAAATATCAATCAATATAAGTCAGTAGTTTAGAAAAACATTTTTGCATATGCCGAACCTCCATCATTAAATTAATCATCAGGCAACACAAATTATTCCAATCATGTCTAACCAAAATGAGTATATGTGTTTTTATGGGCAAGCTTAGGGTAACAACCAGGTTCGGAGGGCATTAAAATTGCTTTCGTCCAATTTCGGAATGAACAAAATTGCATTTGATCACACTCCGTTCCTCATGCTTAAAACGTGCAGTTTACTGAAAGCAGATGCAGAATGGGAACTCAGAGGGCAATGATTGCAGTGTTCATGCGCCCTGCGATCCACACACTATCTGTCTCTGAATGTAATGGGATATTTAATAACACCGATCCCCCCACAGGCCGCCAATCAGCCTCATCATTTGATTTTCAAATGTTTGCAGTAACCTGCGGCCCAGAGGAGTAAACATGTTTGCAGGGAGTGTGGATGCAGAGCTGCGATGTCATTATCTTAATGGAATTCCTCAGAGGGGTAAAGGGGAAGCCTGCAAAAAATAAATAGCTGCTAGTCATATATCAGTCAGGGAGACTGAAAGCATATAATCCACCATAAGAACCCAATAGTGGTTTGACGACGGGTGACAGAAAACATGGGCGAACAGACAACACTGCTTATAGTTTACCTAGAGCTGTGGTGTTGTTTTTGATGTGAAGTCTGCTGGACCGGAACCACAGGAAGATGTCGGTGCTGCGTGGCAGGAGATGCGTTCTGCTTTATCAGACACGAATCAGTTATTTCCCTCACAAATGCTTAATGGAGTTTACAAGTCTGAGTCCCCAGGGTATGACAGATGTGTAGAACGCACCACCCGCTCCTCTGTCTAAATCACTAACTAAATCTTGTGCTGGTGATGTTTCGCAGCCACATGGCTCTCAGCTTGAACACGCTCAGACGGAAAGATCATCAGTCACGTTGATGCTAAAAGGAAAGGCTGTGTTACTCAGAATTTGTCCTAACGTATTATTCCAGCCCATAACGAAGTTTATGTGCGCACATTTGCGTGTGTTAATAGAGGGATGGTCGTTTTAATCAGCCTGCAGAGAGCATGCTCTCATTACCAGCTCCCTTGATATCTTTGCTAAGTCTTATGCTGGGACATTCATATCCTTCTGCTCTAGGCCCAAGCTACAATCTGTTCATGCCATTTCTCAGCTTTCACACTTAAAGGGAAAGATCACACAAAAATGATTTTTAATCATCCTCATTAATGTTCAAACCTGTGTGACTTTCTTACCACCACAGAACCCGAAAGGAGAATTTCTGAAGAATATCAGAGAAGCTTTTTTCCAGTGTGAAGTCCAGTGAGTTAATGACAGCTGTGACTGTATTTAGTGAGATGGATGAATGGTTCACACCTGTTTCGCCAGATTATATTTAATAATTTGTTTACTTGTTTGCTTTTATTATAAGGTAAAGAGTGGCCAGGATATTCTTCTAGAATTCACTTTTGTGTTCCACAGAGAGAAGAAAGTCATACAGGTTCACAACAAAATGAGACATAAATAATGACACTTTTATTTTTTGGTTGAACTATTCCTTTAATGAAACAAACATGCTGATCACAAGTCCGGCTCCTTCTAGGGACTTACATACACCAGAGAAGACACGGGCGCACGTGCAGAGCCGTCAGTGTATTACGGCTGGCTCGTTCATGCATAGCGGTTACCAATTACTTCCAGTGGGAACAGAATCCTCCTTATGTGTCTGTGTGTCTTTGTCGAAACATCAGACAATCAGAGATAAATGGATGAAATGAAATTTAAATGAACGACCTCACGCAGCAGAGGAAGAAACAGGGTGAGATACTGCAGCTGCTGAAAACACATGAGCCAACAGAAGAACTGATTCGTTTAGGGTAATTTATTTCAATGCAAGATAAATAGAGATCATAAAGAACAAAAAAACAAAATGCAATATTTAGTATGTGTATAACTATGCTGGTAACTGGCTTTAAATTTAAAAGATGTTCTGGGTCTTTCAACAGTGTCTTTGATATATTACTGTATTGTTCTTAAAATTAAAATAAATACAGCCACAAAACTGTAGAATCAGGCCTTGAGTGCTCCTGTAGCTCAGTTGGTAGCACATTATGTTAGCAGTGCACAGGTCATGGGTTCACAACCCAGAAAACACATTTACTTTATATATGGATGAATACTCTGTATCGCTTTAAATGAAAGTGTCTTCCAAATGCATGTGTGTAATGTTAAAGCAGATGTACTAGTGTAAATGTTTGCAGACTGTGTCTGTGTAGTATTTTCAATTGGTTTCATAACCTGGTACAGTGCTCAACAATATGTGCCTGGATATGAGGAGACGTAGTAAATGCTGTTTGCAAAGATAACTGTACAGCTAATCGGTAGGATGGGCCTACCGGAGATTATGTTGACAGAGCTTGTATTGAGTGTCTCCGTTAAAAATAATACTAAAGCATCTGGTAAGAAATAACAAGAAATATCCACACAGAGCAAAGGCGCTCACAACACTCTCCATTTGCCACGTTTAGGAGGCAGCGATTCACAACAAACGCACCACTTCGCAGACGTAGAGGCGAGATTACGCTACTGTACCTGTGTGCGTAAAGCTGTCGTTAATGAATGAGTGTGGGTGGATGCGCCTGGCAGCTCTTTGGTTGCGACTATCTGATGGAGCCCCGCCAAGGCAAGGTAGTTACTCGCACCCTGCCACCTCGGATGCCACGTAGTCGCCCGTCACCCGGTTCACGTGCCGCGATGTAGCTGCGGGTTCGCGGGGGCAGGAGGGGGAGTGCTGCCACAGAGTCTCCATTTCTGCTTGCCGAGCATATTCAGATAGACAGGCGTCCCCGGAGTGGGCCAAGAAGCAGATGGCTGGGGACGCGATCTCCCATCAGCGTGAAATCGGGAGTGCTTCTGCCAGTCCTCCAGAGCTTCATCAGATGCCCTGTCACACACGCACACCTCTTCTCCTCCACACCTTTTAATTTGTTGTTTTAAAGATCTGCCTGAGGATATTCTGAGGTATATTGATGTTCCACCTCCCTGTGGCGATACACCAGAGCTGTTAACAGGTGTTTCAGACACCCCTCTGTTAGAGCTCTGCTTGACTGAATATGGAAACGCAGATTTCCGTAGTGGGGGGGCGTGTGTACTGTAGCACAAGAATAAAAGAACAAAGCTAAAAATAACTGCAACAGATTTTTTTTTGTTTTTACAGATTATTCTAATGCAGCAGCATGCATAGAGTCTTGCTTGACTTTATTTATTTACTTGTTTATTTATTTATTTTTAAGATTGCTTGGTAAACCATATGCACCGAATACAAATCCTGCCACTGGATCTGGTACAGATTAATATAATTGTGACAACCGTGCCCTTCAACCACAATAAACCTGCCACAATGGAAAAAACGCATAGCAGCATACATGCTTCAGATTAATGAAAATATGGTTTCATAATTCACCTGAGAGGGCTAATGGAAGATATGTTCATTTTTATTTATTTACTTACACAGAATGCTAGCTGCAGGCCATGGCTTGGAAAGGATCTCAGTAAAACATAAAACAGAGAAAAGCAGAATGTCAATAAAACAGAATGAAATAGAAGGAGCTCTTACAACAAAGTTTACCATGGAAACAGTTTTTTTCTTTTTGCAACAAAAACCATAGTTACGGGAGCTCCATCAGAATGTATTTGAAAACAGTAACCACTGTAATAGTTTAAAACTGTAGTAACTTGTAGTAACTCCGCTTCGCGTCGTGCCTAACAACGCCCTTCAGCCGTGATTTATTCACGATACAGCACGGCCTTGAGTACCTTATTGCTTTTTTTTTAAACGGTTACCACATAATAAAAATATTAAAATCATATTTATTATGTTATATTATAATGTTTTCATCAAGTAAAATCATCATTTGCCTTCCGCTGTAAAAAGTTGTCCCTAACGGCAACAGAGTGCTTCTAAGTGCGGGGGCTCAATGATACACAGAACCGTTGAGCGAAGCGGTTGTAGCCGTGCTTTATCGTGAATAAAACACAGCTGCTGACCAATCAGAATTGAGAAATGGAACTAACCGTTTTATAGTCTTCAGTAATTTAGAACACAAAATAAACTATAAAAACGATTGTGCAACAAAGCAGTGATACGATTGCATGGATGCGACACATCAAGGTTGTGTTTTGTTACATTTGTCAGTGGACCAAAATGCTTCCCTGTTATTCTCTCATAGTATCAGTGTGCCAAACTGATTCATAATGCATTTGTTTTGTTCTAGACACAAAAACAAACCTTGTGTGCATCTGGTTGGGCTGTTATAATATGTGAAGATAAAATGTGCCAAGTTATTTTTAATTCATGGCAGATCGAAAACAACCAGTCCATGATTTTCAAATGGTGCTTTCACACCAAAATCATCATTCCACCACACGTGATGTTTTGTCCATTATTCATATGTACACTCATTCAAATGTCTGGCAAAGGTTCTAGACTGACAAAAAGATTCAGCCGTGTCGTCCTCATCCATCCATGCTGGAACTGCCTGTCAGTTATAACATATGCCCTGATCGCTCATGATGTTATTTATTTGTGCGATTTCCAGCAGTCCTTCCCAGAACTCCTCCAAACAAGCCTGGCTTGTCCTAGTTCAGTCAACATCATCTTTCACTGGGGAATACATTTAAATATCAAAACAGAAACTGTGTGGCACGCACTTCTTCTGCCAGTGGATTAAACTTCAAAACTCATGTTGGACTTGGAGCTGGAAGTTTTCATCATTTAACGTCGAGACTGCAGAAATGCTGATGAGGTTCATGCAGCCCGGTCGAGCAAATTAACCTTTAGCTGCTGGTGTGAGATTTGGAGAAGATGTGCAATTACATCACCAGAGCTGCTTGGAGATAACACTAAATAACTTCTTTGTTAAATCCTGCAACAATTACAGTAAGGAAAATAACAAGCTGAAAAGACTGACTTTTGTTGGTCCTTGAACAATATTTCTGCAGAATCCAAACTCCAATGCTACCCGTAAACCAAAACCTAAAATTTGATTGGTTGACAAAATCGAGGTAAACAGTTGGTGAGATGTCATTGTAGCCTCAGGCTAAGCAAACATGACGGTCAAGAGCCACCCCTGAATGACCTTTATGAAATTTCAGTAAATTCTTGATTAATGATTTATAATAATTATACATAATAATTATAGCTTAGTTATTTTTAATAAATTAAATCCTTCGCTTTTACACAAGCACTGTGTTTGAATCTGTCACAACAAGGCTTTATAGACTAATCCTTATCAATCCTTTACAACATGAACCATGTGATCCCAATTAGAATTTGTTAATTATCAGGATTAAAAAGTAAGGCATTGCGTCTGATGATAATCTCCAACCAGCCTGCAAAATATTTTCTATAAGGCAGGCATTCACAATAATTAATGCATAGGTCATGGAGTTAAACTAAGCTTTTAAATTAAGTTAGAAAAGATGTTCTGGCTAGTGAAAATGAGCCCAAATGGAAATACACAAAAGCAAAAGCATTGAGCTCATGGTGCTAACAGTGCCAAGGTTATGGGTTTTAATCCCACATAATGTGCATTGTGATGAAAAGTACAGTTTAAGTACACTGTAAATTGCTTTGGATAAATTGTCTGTAAAATGCATAACTGTAAATGTATTGATTCACTAGTCAGATCATTGTTGTTGCACATTGTTGTGTGTTTTTGTTGCATAAACAGCCTGGTATGTATACTGACAGCACAATAAAAATATCATACCTTTGAAACTGTCATCTTTTGGCTGATCATAAGAATCAAACATTCTGTGAGAGTTTCTGAAGTTATGTAGCATGTCCTGAGACGTCGGTTCAGAGATGACAGTGATTAAGCAATGGGAATTGTGTGACAGCACTGGGACTAGGGCATAGGAAACCAGCAGGAGGATCTTGTGTTCTCCTAATTAAACTTTGTTCCTTTCAGCACTGTAATCAGACCCTTTAATCTCTGGTTAAATCGCCTCTGACAGTGGCTGGCGGGCAGACGTCAGATGTGTTGGTTTAGGGCTTCTGATTTATCAATAGACCACTAGTGTCACTTCCGCAATTTCCCCCGAGGCGATTCCTCAGAAAAGCTGTCAGCCGCAATCCCGCGTCTTGCTCCGGATAGCTTGCCGGTTTTAGCTTGCGTTGGATTCGTCAGACACTGCTGTAAATATGGAACTCTTTACTCCACCAACCCCTGACCCACTATGTCTTTGGCTACAGTTATCACATGCCACCCGAACCATAACACTGACACAGCATATGAGTTTGGAGCAAAGCCACCGTGTTCGCAATGGCAGAAGTCACAAACTCCACAAATGTCAGGGGTTTATTAACGTTTTTACACACTACTTGTTGCTGCTATTTTTGTGGCTCTTGCAGGTAGCCTAGCAACAAGAGTAACGAAAGATGATATAAAAGTCAAGAGGATTAAACTGTTTATGATCGGCAGCAGTCTATGACTGGTGCGTTTTTTTCTTGCTATCCTCCGTATGAGTGAATTTTATTTCATTACGCGCGAGTTGAGATTAAAATGAAAAGCGAATTAAGGTTTGAGGAAGCGGAACTGTCTTGGAAGTATCAAACACAATCTTCCTTAACACACTGAGTGTGAATGTGTACATGGAGGGAGGAACAGAAAACCAGATAGTGGCAGGATGTAAGATTTCAGTTAATCAGTTATTTAACTCAATTTAAAGTCAATTAATATTGAGTGAAAGGCTTGCAAACTATACATTCAAAAAAATTTAAACAAACAAAACAAAAAATCTGACCGAATGCTCACTAAAGACACTCGAGCCTGGAAAGTACAACACATATCTTACCAGCTTGCTCATACTGGTATATACAAGTACTATATAGCCACTCCTGTGCAAAAAACCGACCACTACTGCCTTAAATTTAAAAAATGCAGTAACTATGATCGGGTTTTGCGGTTTCCATGGGAGAGTCGCAGGACTGTAGACCTCTATCCTGAAATCCTTGCTTGATTACTTTGGTCCCCCTATTACTTGCATTGTAAAAAATAAAACGGGTTATACAGTCTGTCTGCAGAGAATTTTGAAAAAGAATGCGGATCTCTCAATCGCATAGCTGAAGAATGATGTTAAATGATTCATAAGGAATGGGAGACTAGACGTTTCTGAGGTTAAAAATAAAGATTTTCTGCTGACTGATACCAAATAAACATTTTTAGCTATGCCGGAACTTAGTGTGGTGACTTAAAGAGAGACGTCAGTTCAGAAGGACAATTATTTATGTATTCCAACATTTTTGTTGATTTGGGACAGACTGGGGTGGAGAAAGGAGGCCTGCGTAATATAGAAACATCCCAGATGTCACAAGAGATGCCAGACCTGGTTAATGAAAGTGCCTGTGTGATTTTAAATGGCACACGTCTTTAGGAAAAGCAAGAGAAATCAAACTGGCATTTTGTGAGTGAATCAATTGTTAGGCAGATTGGTCAAATTTAATGTGAGCAGATCGATGAAATGCTTTGTTCCCCATGAGCCACAAGCTCATGAATTAACAAGTACAGAGTCCTGACAGCGTCTGAGATACTTCCAGTTTCATAGCAGCCGTCAAACTCAGAACACTGACTGAACCCTTTAGGTGTACTAATAATTTCTTCTTACTTTCTAACACATTCAAATCTTTGTATTCAAAAAAACATTTTAAGGAATGTTTTTATCTTTTCCTCTTAATTTTTTTAATAGATTTTTGTGAATCTTATTTGTAACCCACAAGAAAAGAAAATTAGAAAATTAGTCATTAGTTTATTTAATCTATAATGCTAAATCTCGGGTCATGATGAACCTAAAACTGGATCGCTCATTCTAAGAACACATGCATTCCAAAGCAACACCGAGGTTCTGTTCAGAATACACAATAAAACCTTCCTGATCTATTCATTCAATTTGAAGAAAACACAGTATTGCTTTTGATTGCCCTTGGGTGTGTTGCAATTGGACAAAATCGTATTATTAGATTCTAGCTGACAATTTAGACTTCAAACACAACCATTAGGAGATGTTTATCATGCATAAATTAAGATTGACTGAAGCGATGTATTTCTGCTTTTTGTTGTTAAATTTTACGTAAAGGTAACTCACTGGTAATGGTAATGAGCCTTCCCTCATGCTTGATTCCTCCTCTCTGATCTCTGTCTGGCGTTGTGTTTTATGATAAAGTGCATTCATGCACAGCTCACAATATCGGATTCAAAAAAATCGCTACAAAATTTCTATCAAACTATCTGCCATGTACAAGCCGCTCACCTATCAGCTGCCCGAGCTTTCAATGCGTTTTCCTGTGTTGTCATTCCGTTTGGCTTTTTGTTGAAGCCTCTAAATTGCTTTAACTATGAGGCTGAGACAACTTCACTCAGGCGAAATCTCAGGTGCGGTCGGACAGAATTGCCAAGAAAAGCAAAGCGGAGTCGTCTTCAATTTATGAGACACGAATGCGTTATGAATCTATAACGACGAGAAAGAGGCGAAAGCTATAAAATCTAAAATACGCTAGATATCTCCGTAAGGGTTCCAAGGGAGATAACATCCACATTAAATCTACAGTCTCCCTCCCAGACCCCCGTTTAACGACACAGGTGGTTTATTGATGAAGAACTGATGTGGAAAACCATCGGTCTGTCTGGCTATGATAATTTAACTGGTTTCGGTTTTATCACCACCTCCCAGTAATTAATGAGACCTCTTTAAGAGCTCTCTGTGCTGTGGGTTAATTGCTTTCACGGGACAGAGGAAACACTTAAAAATGAGCCTGATTCTTTTACTCCACATCAGTTTATTAAAGTGATTAGATCTCGTAAGCGTCTGATGAATGAGGAAAGGGTTTAGCATCCTAAAAACACACACACCGAGACTTTAAGTCTGCCTCTCTCACTCGGGGTCACATTCGCTAACTGTGTGTACACAGAAACCATGATTCATCAAGTTTAAACTTAAAGTTTGAAAAATAAACTTTTGAGTGGAATGAAATTCTCAGAATTATAGATTCCCAGTGACCTTGGAAACATAAAAAGTATGAAGCATAAAATGCAGTAGTTTAGAAACTTTGTAGTGTAGAACTATATAAAATAAGTTATAAAATCTTTCAGCTGGTATTAAGACTAGCATTCATAGCTTTACTCAGCGTCTTCCTGTGCATGCTCTTTGGTAATGTTGCCAGTTGCGAAAGATTAGTTGGACTCCAGTTTAACGTTTAATCAGTTTTTGTTCAGCTATATATTTAGCTATATTTTTGTTTAGCTATATATTTTGTTCAACTCATATTTAAAATAGCTCACATCTGGTTGGACAGTCAGAACAAACAGGCATTAATTGTCTGGCAGAAGTTTGCGTGTAGAAATTTTCTGTGCATATACGTTCCTGACTCTGAATAAGACCTGCTGTCCTGTCCCTGTTTTTTCATCTGTTTGAGCACAAAACATTTTCAGTCAAATACCTATAATTACATATTGTGTGCAAATGATAGTGCTGTTCAATTAAGCTGAATTAAATGAAAAGAACGCACATATAAACTCATGTTACATGTCGATGCAGTTTCTGCCATGCATTAAGTGAATTCTATAGGGTTAAATAGGGTTAAATGCTTGGCTTGAAATAGAGGGTGGCTGTAACAAGTGAAACTCATGTTACAATTATTAATTCTCTGCTGGTCAGGGCTTACAGAATCAGAATCTGCTGAGAGAGGCATTCTGGGATCCAGCACTTGGTTTTCAATTACGTACCGCTGTGTTGCGCACATCACAAACGACAGCAGGGGAGAACAAAATTAAAATGTAACGAAACTCACATCTTCCAAGAAGAGGCCATAAAATCAAGTTGGTTAAATTTCATTAATTCGATTTCTAATGACTCACAGCGGGATTGTACTTGATTCAAAAGCAGCTCATGTCTAAAAAGTGCTTGATTTTTATACGATAAGTGGAGGTTTGGTATTCTTTAGCATATAAGAAAGTCAATAAGACACAATAAGAGGGAAATTATATTTCCCTTTTTTATCATACCTAGACTGCTTGAGTTAAATGACAAAGAAAAACCTGCAATGAAATATATAGTGTGAAGGATCATGGGAAAAGACTGGCAGGTCAATGATTTTATTTGCAGTAAGTAGAATAACACTTATTCAGAAAATACTATTTTTTTAAGCTTGTTTCCTTTTTCAAAAGCTTTAATTTTATGTCCTTGACCGCAGATTGCACAGGCTGCATGATAATTGAAGAGCAAATAAACACACTACTTATCCGATGCTTGCAAGTGTGCAGGTATACGGTATCCCACAATTCATTCTAGATGGTTCATGTAGATATTTTAGAGAGGAAATTATATATCAAAGCAGGCCTTCTTTTCTGCATCAGACTGGAATTACATGTGGACTGCCCACTGTCTCTTTCTCATATGAGTCACAACTTGAGTTTATTACGAGAGAAGGACTAGATATACTATTATTAATGTGATAGCTAGAACAGATTAAGGAACTCCATGATGACATAATGTGGTTTTGTGCCATAAACAGAAATCTGTTCCCTTTTCCAACCTGCCTCAAATGAGTGTTGTAATTCAGGGGCCAGCCAACAGAGGGCACTATAATCTGTGGTACGCAGGCATCGGTGGCACCATCTTTTCCTTCCAACTGGTTCATCTTTTTGAGAATTGGAATGTGGCATACAGATATTGCATGAACAATTAAGCTTCAGATGTGAAAATTGAGCTGGCGATAAAAATCGACAGAAGCAAAATGAGTTGAAAAAGAGCTGACTCTTATTAGATTCCTCTGTGCTCTGTGAAAAATGCAGCCAAAAAGATGCACATATGTCTGAAAACGAGCAAAAACGTGTGGTAAACGTGTATTGCTTTTCCTGCTGAAAATTAAATTAATACAATTATCTTGGATTGCTCAAGGCAATCCTGAAACTGTGCTGGGCGACTTTCCTGCTTTATTTGAATATATACTGCAGGTATGATGCAATAGATTACATTCGCCAAAATATTCCACCATTTGCCAAGTTTTTAAATATTGATGGATAATTTTAATTGGTGTCAGTCACTTTGACAGATAAAACAACTATGAAACCCATTCAAACTTACTGCATTAAGAGTATTTCTCTCTCTGTGTGACACTTGGAATATGAATTTGGCACTTTTTAATGCAAGTAATGCATAACTAACCTGCTACCTTCCATACAATGTAATGATGTAATTAGTTACTCAGCAACATGCTTCAAAGCCTAGCGTTCCCTGACTTTGAATGTCTGAATCTGTGCTTTTAAAGCATTTGTTAATTCGTTCTCATCTAGTAGACTCTCTGTGTGGATGTACTGTAAGCTGTTTTTAACACCCTTCTCCATCTTTAGCTCCTCCTCTTCTCTGATAGCCCTTTGCCTTTAGTCTTCTTAACATCTGTCTGGTTAATCTATTCACTCAGGAATGACATACTAGTGATCTACTGTACACCTGTTTTCAGTTTGTTTATTGGAAGTCTACTTTGTTTTTGATATACCAGCTAGTTAATTACTTGAAGCTTTAATGAACGTATATTATGCAAATAAAATGATTATATAAAGTTTCTGTAATCACTGAGGAACTGATTCTACACATCAGCCAGCAGCCCCTAGAAGGAAAACTGATTGTGAAACATACTAAATAATAACTTCTTGAATATATAAAAGTATGAAATAAAACATGGTTACGTTTAGGAGTAGGGTGAAGGTTAGTGTGTAGAATATATAGTTTGTACAATATATGTGTCATTATCAGGGGCGCCGCTCGCAATTTTGGGCCCTATGACAAAATATGAGGTTGGGTCCCCCTAGTAGTGTTATTACTATTAAAGCAGATCTCTGTGGGCCCCTAAAGGGCGTGGGCCCTTAGAATTGTCCTATCTTTCCCCCCCTTAGCGGCGCCCCTGGTCATTATGTCTAAGGAAAGTCCCCACAAAGCATTAAACCTAGCATGTGTGTGCATCGGTGTGCGGGGAGAGATTTGAGAGAGAAATGGTTGTTGTTGACCAGTAATCTCTCAGCGCCTGATCAATTTTGGGAAACCTCAGATGATGTCCCCTGACAGCTGTGGCACCAAAGCAGCTTGAAAACTCTCTGAACGCAAAGCCTGTTACAGAGAAGCTGCATATAAGATGCTGCAGACGGAGGAAAAGCCTTATCTTTAGTGACGGCTCAGGTCTGCACCTCCAATAACAACACGGCGAGTTTTCTCCACGTCTCTGTCTGCTGTTAAACACATCCGCTGACTGAAATACACTTCTTTCATGGCAAATACTTGAATCATTAAACAACATGACCAACATCAAACAAGCAAATCAATCCTGCACGCATCCAGCAATGACACATTTGCTGGAAAGCGCTTTAAATTCAGCTCCCCCATGGAGTGAGTTATCCACAAAGTTATGTTGGGTCACAGTCTATACACACCGAAGCAGGTATAAAACTGAGGCCAAGTTTTCTCCAAATCATACAATACGAAAATAAAACAGGTGGCAAAAGCCCAGATAATGAAGACATGCATTGGTAAGTCTGCAGTTTTGTAATGTCCTTGAAACAACTGCGCTGCGACCTGTCATGTTCCCATGAGGCAGAATTCAAATAAATAGGCCTATTTCACAATATGGCGGCCAAGAACGGAAGTAGGGATGCGATACTTCCGGTCGCGCCGCCGCCTGTTACGATCGTCATTCATTCACAAAATT
>JAZGTJ010006675.1:0-24402 GCA_036877575.1 Botia almorhae | reverse complement strand
ACCCAGTGAGTGGCTAGATTAGGCTGGGTTAGGAGAGTGGCTAACCCAGTGAGTGGCTAGATTAGGCTGGGTTAGGAGAGTGGCTAACCCAGTGAGTGGCTAGATTAGGCTGGGTTAGGAGAGTGGCTAACCCAGTGAGTGGCTAGGTTAGGCTGGGTTAGGAGAGTGGCTAACCCAGTGAGTGGCTAGGTTAGGCTGGGTTAGGAGAGTGGCTAACCCAGGCTTGTCATGGAGAAGGTATCTTTGTGAGACCTTTCCAAATGCATAACCACCAAAAGAGACTCTACTTTGAGTACAACAGGTACCAAGATTCAAAATCGGATACGGATAAATATGTGGACTGATAATCTGTCTTCTCTCTGGAGACCAGCCACTTGTGTCTGACAGCAGAAGGGGCCTCAAAGTTTGCCAGAGCCATGAGCATACCGGAAGTGCCTGAAGAGTCACTTATTACAGAATATGCCAGAATGCGCTGGAAGAAGAAACTGCAGCCAGACTCCAACCCAGTGGAATGCCAAATGTAAAGCTTTTATGTAATGAAAACTTTTACAAAATGCTGATTAAATAGAAATCGATGAGGGCAATTAAAATGGTTAATATCAATATGTATTAAAGCCACTCCATTGGTCTAAGTTATGTTGGAACATTTAATTGGTATTTTGCTTAAGCATATTACAGTCAAACATCAGAATGGAATGATTTAAAGGAAAAGTTCACCCAAAATAAAAATTTTAACATTTATGTACTTACCCTCGTGTTGTTCCATATAAGCCCATTATGTCATGTAATGCAAGCCTGACCTGTCATTTATATAATCGTGTATTTATATACGGTATCGTGTCATTGGGTCAAAAGTTTTAAAATTATTCTTAGCCCCGCCCATTTCAGATTTAATCTTTTGATTTGGCCCAGTGTGTCATTGAATTGTAATGTGTTACAGGCGGAGAATGGAAATGCGGGTGGGAACGTGGACATACAGGGAAATACTGCCTGTGCCACATCCACTGGTGGCATAAGCAACAAAATGGAGGTCGTGTAGGAGACATACCGTGTATTGGTAAATTCATTTTCACTTCTTAGTGTGTGTGAGGAGCCCTTCATTTCACTGATTGAACTTTGACCTTTGGACATGAAGGAATGTGTGTCATGATCATCTGCCCGTGGGAATCTGTTGCCTGCTGAGTTAATATTCAAACCACAGATCCAATCCACAGTTCGGCTCACCACTGCCTCACTCCCGGGACACACTTTCATCTGTAGGAATCACATATACATACAGTTAATGATAAAAATAAAGCTGGGAAAACAGGTTGAAAAGAGTTTGTATTATCTGCTTTAATATGTGAGAGAAATAAAACTGGTGTGCCAGCTACTAACAGGACCCACTTTAGACCACTGAGTGATATTGATATTACCCAAATTTTATAAATAGATGATGATGTTAACCAAAAGTATATATACAGTACATATTTATTCAAATACATTGAATATTTTTTAAATGAACGTCTTTCAGGTACCAGGACATAATAGTTATAAGGGATTAATATGATTTAAGAGAAAAAATTGTGTGAAAACATGAACAGTAGAGAGGTGTAGGAGACTCATTCATGGTTACAGAAAGCGATTGATTTCAGTTATTTTTTCAAAGGTGGTGTTCTAGTGTCTAGACTCGTTCTCTTCCACATGGAGCAAAGCCAGTTACAAGACTGTTTGCTGTTTTTTACTGTGATTCTGGTGCGACTTTCACTACCAATATCCCGTTTCATTTTTTAATACATCAGCGAGTTAGAAGAAGCTAACTGGCGCCATCTTGTGTCTCGAAATTACCTTGAAGAACTGAGGTATTGATTTTACCATACATTGCGAGTGTGAGACTATTGCTAATTAGAAGCTCAAGAGTCAGTTGATGCAGAAATCATCGTATAACATCACTCAGAAGAACTTAAAATACTGAATGGCACAAGATCTGCTTCAAAACAGGGTCCTATACACAATATAAGGTTTGTGAATTGTGCAATAATCTTACAGTAATATTTCTCAATCTGTGCACATGTTATCAGCAGATGCCACATCATGGAACATCATTTGATTTATATTTGAATACTGATATGGCAGCAGTTAGTAAATCCCATAGACTGTTCACTGTGGTTATGATTAGCTGTGAGAAAGGCAACGCTTTACTCTGTGAATAAATAGCCTCAATGACTGCAGCTACACATTAACTGGAGATCGAGGACCTCATTAAAACGCTTGACCTCAAGTCTAGTTTAGGTGAATATTTGCTCACCTCATGGGCCTGGAAAAAAAACTAGACTCAGATTGGTGCAATCAATGCAATGAATTACATGAAACCTAAAGTGAAAATTAACCTGTCTGCACCTCCTCAAAAAAAACTTTTTGTGCTCAAAATGTTTAACAGAAGAAAATGCTTAAAAGACTATGTTAACCAAGAAGAATGGAACAGGGCCTCCCCTAGCTGTTACGTTAGCTGGTATGTGATATTGTTATGTGTTTATTTTGTGTGGTGTGTTTTTGTCTAGTGTGTGTGGAAACACAGAGACGAGGTTAGCTTAGCTACGTGTATGGTGATAGGGTATAGGCGCTGCTAAGATTTATTTAGCCTCACCTGATATGGAGTCTGTACAATCCACGGAATTGATATTGTTTGCATGATTAACTTCCTGGACATTTGATGATCTGGAAAGTTTCACAGAAAAGTAAAGTGTCGTATACAATATCATTATTATGTAAGTATGTTATTTAGTCAACAAGTAATAACCTACACAGCTGTGTTAAGGGTGCTTTTCTTTGTTTTCCAGGAAAAAGCCCACAGGAAGCAAGTGACATGTCCCTCGCGTACATGAAGGAGCGGGTTGATGGTGTGGGCGAGATGGTGGTGGTAAACCCAAAAGGGACCTGGGCAGCTCGCTTCAGCAGTTTACAGATGGCATGGGCAGCTGCCTAGGAGGACCAACTCCATTACAGACTGTTTCATGGGGAAGACTTAGTTGAGCCTATATATGTAGAAGAACAGAAGAATTCATATTGAGCAAGATGCGTGTACCCTCAAACCTTCTGACTCTCATTCTGAAGTACATTTTAATTAAAAAGCATTTAAAGTAGATCTTCATTAAACCTAGCAGTAGACAGACACACACTCCTTGTAGAAGACTGTCCAGCTGCCCTTTAATGGTAGTACTGCCTGTCCCCCACTAGATGGAGATAAAGCACATTCATTAGAATCATACGGGTTTATTTTGTTGTAAGGTGAAGTGCACAGTATTCTGTAATCACGTGTTTTATATTCTGTTTTACTGTCAAAATAGTTTGCCAAACCTGACTGGTTTTATACCTGATTTTAAAGAACAGAAATAACGAGTATTAATAACGAGAATTTATGAAGTGTGACAGCATATAATTTCCTTATTTATCCTATAAGGGGAATTTGCCCATTTTCGTGTTTCTTTTTATTAAGTCGTGTTTATTAAATTGCTTAATTTGACGTTTGAATACACATTCAACCTTTGACCTGTATTCTGTAAGACCGAACAAATGTTTTAAATAGTGTTAATGTCATCACACCTTTTCAACGGATTATGGAGGCTGACTGAAACGCCAAACAGCATCAAGAAATGGCGGTTAAAATGCACAGAAAATAAACCTTTGTTGGTGTATGTCACCCTTGAGCTATTTCACATAGACAGCCTAGTGATAACATCAGTTTTCTTGTTGTCGTGTACAGTATAATAAGGTGTTTAAATGGAAATGCCCCGACCCTCATGACAGTTGAAGTACACAAACTCGTACATATTGTGTCAACACACAAGCCAGCTTGCAAGTTCCAGCTGCATTGTCTTTATAATGATCTACAGCCTTAAAACCAGTTTTTCTGCCCTTGGCGGTCAGTTTGTGTTCAAAATATTCCACGTGATGGGAGCAGGCAAAACAGCATCAACTTTTGTCCTCTAAAAGACACAGCCGACATATTCTTATATCACGACCTATCTGTCCTTTGTCTTATTTAATTTAGTATTTTTCCAACTGCTTTGCAAGCACTTTAATTGTTATAGAATTAATATTAGCATTTGCATTATAAAGATTTTGGAATACCTTTAGCCATACGCATTATAATAAACAGTGCAAACTACGAATAGAATAATTACTAGAATGATTTAAAGAAGATAATACGATTATCCAAGCAGGTGGGCAGAAAATTAGGAATGCAATAACATTCTGACATAACCTATGCGTATGCATGCATATGTTAAGACAAGTATATGAAAATAAACGTTAGCATGTCCATGTAGCTAATTAAATAGTAAAACTGAACAGCACAGCGGTCAAAGGGTCATTCAGTGCACGCGAAGGCTGGCACTACCATCGATGAGGGCGCTTCGCTTTCCCATTGGTCAAAACAATTTAGCGATAACAGAAAAGGGGCGGAGCGAAGCTCAGGAATCCGCATAGAAAAGTCAGGGGTGACAGATTGTCCGGAGTGGGTGACAGGTTTTTTACAGTGCGCTCGGACGAAGAAATCAACTAGTCCCCCTATTCTTACAGTTTGTCATCTTAAACGCTTTATTATAGACTCCAAAACCGCGTCTACGGTGCAAAAGAGCGACGCTACAAAACTACAAAGCTCTGTTTTAATCCCAGGTGTGTGGACAGCTGTGAATGCATCTTCGTCGATATTATCGTTGGCTTTCTAGTTTTGTCCCGTTGCGCGAAATAATGACGTAAGTACGCGGTTGTCTGATTGTTTTGATCAAGTGCAAATCACGTGAGAATCGGTTGCCGTGGAGTTGAAGACAAGATACAGTTAAAAGGACAAACAAAATCGCGCGGATCGGTCGAAATGAAGATGACATCCTTTCTGAAAATTCATAAATGTAAACTTTTAAACAAAGGCGTCTGTGCAGAGCTGAAGGGAAAGTCACGGACATCTGCGAGGACCTAGTCCGAAGCGAAGGATCATCGGACGGATCTTTCTTAGAAATACCCGCGTTTGCTTTGAACTTTGGTGAGTCGTCATTATGTGTCTGTATTGTTCATTGATCCTTGCATTTTGATATGAAAAGACCAGACCAATGAGAGGAAAAATAAAACTGCATATTGAACCGGGTAATCCAACTCTGCACAGCTCTGTCCAGGAAATGACCCCGTTATGAACGAACTGCTGTAACTGAAAGCTACTGTGCATTTAGTCAGTTACATCTGAACCGATGTCAACTGGAAAGATACTCAAGTGATATTTAAATACTCTGAAGATTTCTAAACGAGTTGTGAAAACTTGTTTTAGCGCAGTTTTCTGATAAAAGGCTTGTGGCGTTACTAAAATCGGGTGGGTTGCTTTGAAAAGTTATAAAAGAAATCGTTTCATGCGAAATTTCCACCTAAAGGTTTTGTCGTGTAGGCCGTAACGTTTAGTCTGAACATTTTTACGAATTTCTGTGCCAACATTAACTCATTTGTATCAGCGCTTTACATCACCATAGTTATTTCATATCTATCAATAAATAACTAATCAAACCTCATTAACTTTTAATTACTGCAGAGAATCATAAGGTGTTGTGTCTATTAATGGTAATAGACTGTATACCCTCAATGTTGGTATCGCAGATGCATTGATTGGCATGTGCCCACAGATGGCACAGTTCATCTCCTTAAACAGAAAAATGTGTTTGGGCCCGTTTGTTAGACCCTCAGTTTTCACTAACAACGCCTTTTAAAGTCTTCATTTCATTCCTGCATGTTTACGGTTCTCTAATATCTTCAGTGACGCAAAACAGGCTGTAAATCTTAAGTGTTGGGTGGCATGACTTCCTGTTGACCTCTGAGAGTTAGCGTTTTCTGTTAATCAGTGTTGTGGCGACACAGTTGACTTGAGTTGTTCTCTTGCCCTGTGTTTCGTGCCTGGAATCAAGGAACTGTGTTTATCTGCCTGGCCTGCACAAAAAAGTATGACCTCCAGCAATGTCAGAGAGGCCTCTGCCCAACTCATTCTGCTGCAGGCGGGTTTTTGGTTCCTGGAAAAAGGAGAAGGTTTAGGAGAAAATACTGGTTACTAAAATATGGATCAAGAATGTTTTTCCTCATCCGAATAAAATGGCAAACAGAATGTGCTGTTTTGTTGTTGCCAAACCACAGAAATCACTTAAAAGAGAAACTAACAGCAGATAAAAGCAGATTAAAAGTTTAACCAGATGAAGTTCATGAGCTCAAGATCATGAGCTGTTGTATAGTTGTTATCCATAGATTTCTTTGGCTGTACTTTCATTGTCTTACAGTAGTTAAACGTATAACCAATGTCCTCCATCCTGTGTTAAATCAGACTTGTACAAGGTTTTGAAGTAAAAAAGGTTCCAAGTGTCTACTGTTAAAGATGAATAAGGATTGTGGATGTTGACTTATGCAGGCAACAGGTCTGTCCCATAGCCCATCTGCCATCATGAGAAATGTAGCTCAAGTCTACATTAGAGACGAGCGCTTTGATGGGGTCATTGATCTGAGAAAAATCGGAGAGGAGCTCATCACTAAATCTCAGCCTTCAGGACCTATGGATTCAGCCTTGTCTTTGAGGTTACTGCTTTACTGCCCATTTAGACTCTTGATGTTTGCATATATTTGATACTGGTGAAGTGAGGGTAACAACTGAAAGAATGAAGATATTGTGGAATGTGTGAGATTGTAGACTATGATCCCCATGACCTTGCTGTAACTGTTGCCTTGTCTGGGAATGTATTGCATTTGTAGGGCATAGTAGCCTAATATAGCATCATAACCAGTCACTGTTGTGACATTGTGTCTTAACAACAAGTGATATGTCTTCTACCTAAATCTGGCAAGTGGCAGGACATTTTGTTGATACCTTTGTTTACATTTCTGTGGCGTTGCCCCACCCACCAAGAAATCTCATTGGTTAAACTGTCACGCCATGTAAATGTACATTAAACTTCAAGCGTTTGATTAATTGTAATTGTGTCACATCACACATCAGTATCGCGTTCAGCGTCAAACTGATGATAACTGTTAAACTGCTAGTCTTATTGACGCAATTATGCTTGCCGATAATTCATAAGATCAGAGGCTTTGTTTGGGTGGAGGTCTTCCGACTCCAAGCCAGATCTCGTGTTTTTTCTGTTAGTCTCGCCCTTCTTCCTTTCTCTCCACCCCTTCCCCCATTCTCTCCCCCTGTACGTCTCTGCCTTACTACATGCTACGCGGTTGCCAAGTGCTAAGAATCCGCGGAATGTGGGATTGCAGTGCTCTGATAAAGTTTGCTTTGTTTCCGCCGTGACCTGAACACTGGGAGGGATATGGAACTCCTGGGATTGTGTGCAGACCCTGAACGCAGTCTCAACACACTGTTGAGTGTACACACACTTCTCATTAACAACCCGTTAATTATCCCTGACTGCTGTTGCCTTATTAGGATGTCGTAAGAAATGCACGTTGCATGTTTACATATACACATACTTTGCACACGTTTCTTACAGAAGCGATACAGTGGGGTCCAAAAGTCTAGAGTTCTTATATTTAGCATCTAATTAAATGACGTTAAATAAATTTAATCATTACAAATATTACAAGTGGAACCATTTACATGAAAAGTTGAATTAAAACATTTACACAAATGATCAGATTTTCTTTTTTTTCAGCATGATCGAAAACAAAAGGCTTTGGAAGAGCATGTTTTTTCAGAAGAGCAGAATTTTGTACAGAATTGTACATATTGTCTACAGTATTTATTGAACGTCATAACATCTCTTTGTTTAATGTCATTGTATTTATTAATTTTTGTTTAAAGTAGATTTTCAATGTGGCCTCAAGACTTTTGGACCTCCCTGCATACATTCTCAAAATGGACACGTAGGAAAAAGACTTTGGTGGATTTTGTAAATATCAATAAATGATGCATCCCATTTAGTGAATATGTAAAAAGAAAGTTTTTTCTTACCTCTGGGAATCTCAGTTCATATAGCTGAAGTATCTCTGCAGCAGAAGACTTATTACAGAGAAAACAAAATACATGGGAGGGAGAAAAAGAGAGTGAGTTGTTTTAAACTCATTATCACTTTATCTAAATAGACACACATCTATTCTCACTGACAGTCACACACATTTCCAGTTTTAGAGGCCTGTTGAAAGCAAAGTAACTAGGTTTACTTGATGACAGTAAATTATGTTAATTTATTGATTTTGAGTGCCGTTCCTGTGCGGTGGCATGCAAGGAGTCATTTTGCTCTTTATAGTCATTGAGTCTAGCAATAAAGGGAAATCTAGCAATAAAGAAATATCCATTTCAGCCCTCACAACGCAAGGGTCTTCGTTTAGAGAGTAAACACAGAGATGGATGCTTTGTGATTGGAAGGGATTGGCAGGAAGCTGGTCTGCTGTTCGTGTTTAGGGGAACGTCTGCGGTCAGCAGGGATACTTTGCGTGTGATGTTCATCAGATTTGCCCTTTGTGGGAGAGTCATGGCAAAACAAATGGCGGTCAGTGTTTTCAATGTAAATACAACATTTCTCTTTCGTCATGGTAACCAGCCCTCATAGTGTCACACGGACACAAGGTGGAGTAAACATAGCCTAAATAACTGTATCTCCATGGACACAGAGGTAAGAGAACTGGTAGCAGAGACATTAAAGCAAAGACAGGCCACTTTTACATCAATAGTAGAAATTGTAATGCTAGATATGAGGTCCCAGCCTCACACAACAGTTAACAGAGCCAATTACCTTTTGACAGAGGTATTTCAGTATATTCCACCTTAGTAATATATACTAACAGGTATGTTAAGGCGGGTTAAAGTGTTTGTCAGGTGTATGAAGCTGCGAAGAGCTGGCAGTACAGGCTACTGTAAACATCCTTGACTGGAAGCTGGCGCTTAAGATGGAGCTTTCAGTCGGATGTTTGCAGCAGCCAACTGCTGTTACTTTCACCTGGAACCCTGAGGAATCAGAACGCAGACATACAGGGACGAACCCGGTCCATTATTGTGGTATATTCTACAATTCTAATTCTAATCTATCTGGCTACTGGACTTTCACATCATTCTGTGTTTATTTGTCTATGACTGTTTTCACCCATGTTACTTTAGATCAAAAACAGGCGGGGGTTGTAGCTGTGTGAACTAAGATGAGCTGAAATGGATCTCTCTGTGGCACCTCAAGAGCAAACAGCAGCTCCAGAGCAGACCGGGCCAAGGGTCTTTTCCACAGCAGAAGAAAATGCTCTGTTTAAATGCCGAATGTCAACATCAGAAGCCGGGGGTTGCCATTTGCGTCAGATTAACACTTTCAATCAGTAAAATACATTCCACCCCGACACCTGCGGAGCACCAAGACATTCCATCTTAAAGCTCAAAGGCCTGTAACACAGATCCAGAGAACACAGAATTCTCGCGTTCCCACCTCCTACAAAAAAGGATCCCACAGAGCGCGCGATGAAAAGCGTGAAACACAATCCTGAAGAACAGCTTTGGGTCAGCACAGGGAATACGGGAAAACTTACAGTCAAGCTTACGGGAAAGAGTCCATTCACTAAACAAATATACACTGAAACAATCCAAAACGTAAAAGCAACAGTTTTATATGTAGTTTTGCATTAATTTGTTGTTCTGTCATTTTGCCTGCATGTTAAAATACGTTTCATTTATTTTAGGATTCATACAGATTAAGATGTATTAACAATATTTGTGGCATGCTATTGATTACCAATTATAATGACAGAACTCTTCAAATAGGTTTCCCAAATACTATACCCACCCTCCCAACATCATAAAGCTTGATGATGGGCAGGTGGTGTTAAGCCAAACATAAGCTTGTACTGCAGAAAGTATTTTAACATTTAAAAACTGCACACGGAATTAAGCTGTGCTGCACATTTTAGGAGTTTGTAGTCTGGCCTCCATATACTTCAGCCTATGAGATGTTACTTTATTGAACCACATATATTGGTTTCTTACCTTATCACTAAATCAAGGAGACTGATCTAACGAGCACCCAGTTTCAGCACTCTGGACAGCTCTGGGTTTGACCCTGAGGACACCCTGTCCTGGGGTGAGACAGTCCTCTGGGACATCTTCAGTGGGCCCTATCAAAACACTGCAGTGAAGGGTATTACATAGCATTCTGATCTTCCTTTGTATTCTTTGTTTATAGTGACTTATTAACAATTAAATTTACATGAGGTGAAATACATTTGCAAGTTGTTTTCTAGAAATGTTACTGAAGTGAATGTTTTCATAGTTCTATAGTTAAGAGTACTTGTAAATATCTAGTACTAATAAGATCATGTTAATGATGAGCTTTATTTAAGTGCTTTTGCAGTTGAGGTTGACATTATCAAAGTTTAGCCTCGTTAAAGTATTTTAAACATTTATCAGAGATGGTCAGATGCAAAGATCTGATCTGATGATTTTTGTTTGCATTATCACATTGTGTGGGTTGGGCCACGGTGTAACACATTCCAGAAGGCCGCAGTCACTAACTTTCAACCAAATTAATGTGTGGATGTAAATATCGGTTAGTAAAAGCATCTCTGTTTCTCAAAGCGCACAGAAGCTCTCACATTAGATTGTTTATCTAACTAAGATTTACAGTAACAACTGTCACAATACGCAAGTGCCTGCATTCACTAAAACCCTGAGCCTTCTTTCTATCATTCTTCTGTCTCTTTCCAGCCTCAGAGAGTTTAATCACTCTCTCCCTGATGTCCCCCTTTTCTTGTAAACTCAATCACTCTTTTTCCCCCCCGCTGTTTTTGTCCTCATCCCTCTTCATGCCCATAGGCTGCCACAGAGTCTGATGACTTTACTCGGAAGAGTCAGTGAAGACGCAGCAAAAGGGGGCAGAAAGAGAGAGTCGCCTCGTCCAATGAGAGGAAAGGAGATTGAAGAATGTGAAACGATCCCATTCAGGCCAGTTCACGGGAGCAGCCACATCCTTTGGAGGGAGGAGGGGTTGCTGCTTTGGGAGGATGGGCTCGAGATTCTGGGTGGGGGCCAAGAGCGACGCAGAGGCTCCTCGGATGACGCCGGTCCGTGGGAGCGTCCATTGCTTCTGCCTCTCTGTTGTCCCACAGGACATTGACTCTAGAAACTCTCGCCTTCTATTTACTCACACAAACAAACTCTTCTAACCCCCCCACAGGGGAACCAGTCAGTAGGCGGCACATTGAGGAATGTGTCTCTATTAATAGATCGGACAGATTATCAGACCAGATTCCGGAAAGGCACAGCAGTGATGTCATCCACTGCTCTTTATTCATTGGAATAGAAGAATACAATTCTCCTCAAAATGTTCTTGTTTTGCCAGTAGTTCAGATTTTCGCTTACCCTACATTTTTTTTTATTGGCTCCAATACAAAACAGAATTTCCTTTTTAAAACACTTGTATATCTTGGAATTTAAAAAAATATATATTAAGTCGTATTTTTTGTTCCAATATTGTTTTTTGGAATAATAGTTAGAACTTTTCACAACTATATTGAAACTTCATGAAGCTACAAACTTTGCTGGAAAATATTGACAAATGCAAACGTTACAGATTTGTTTATTACTGTTTATCATTTTGATGATGCGATAACAAAGCACTCTCGCAGCTTCAGTCGGTGTTAGCCAGCTAGATAAAGTTAACTGTTAGCTGGCCTCACTCTGTCACATTGGACCTGGGCCATCCGGCTCCTCTTATTGTTGAGCCCTGTATCTGTTGTACAGTGTTGGAGGCGTGTCCTTTCGCTGCTGTCACTGTCAACAGAAACTCCGCCCCCACACTGTCATTGTCAAAACCTGACCTAACAGTAGTGTTGTGTTTGTACATTAGTCAACACTGGATTTTTAACTCGAGAGATGCTTTCCTATTAAATCACGACTGGCTGTCTCTATCCCAGCTTGACTTGTGAAGCCTGTGAGCATCAGGGAGTGTAAACATCCTACACTCTCAGCTGGAGCGCTGCCTGGGGCTGGGAGTGGGATGTTTGCTGTCTCTGGCTCAGGAACACTACAGCTAGTCAGAGGTCACTGTGGCTGCACCATGGAGGAATAAAAGCGTGACCAGATCTTTGAATCGCAGAAAGCATCAGTGAAATTTCGCCTCAGCAGTTCATTGAAAAATCTGTTGACAGTTTAACTGAAAATAGTGCTGTGAAAATGTCCTATAGACTTACGACGACAGAGGAAATCAAGCCATATCTAAAATACAGACTTATTGTAGACTTGGGGGTCGGCTTTTTTACTTGGACCCACAAAAAAACCACCTAGAAACACCCCAGCAACCACATAGGATCTTGCTAAAAAGCATTAAGAGCACCTTAGCAACACTTTAGCAACACGTTGGGCAAACATTTACACAGGAAAAAGTTACTTTCATTTATACTGCATGTTTTTATGTTAAGGACATCATGGTAATCAGGGGATTAAAGAAGAAGGGTACTTGGTAGGTCAGTGGTTTTTGGAGTGACTGTGGGATGAAGTGAACACAGTTGTGAGTATTGTGAAGGGCCTGAGATGTTTCTGACTGAACTATAGGTGTCTTTGAAGCTTCTTGACACACTTTTTGATGGGACAGTCCAACTACAAGCACCCCCACCCAGACACAGCTGCTGGTGCCTGAAAGGAACTATTTAAGGAGACTATTTATACCCCCTAAGAACAGAGAGAGGCACCCTTCCGATGGGCGGCTTTCCTCTTGCTTCCTTTGGCAAATAGGGTTTAGGAAAAAACAGGCTTCCGTGAAGCTTAAACCCAACTACACACAAATGTGAACACACCATTCAGTTCTGCACCTATACTTAAAGATATCGTGTGTATATGCCTAACACTTGTTTTGATTAGCATGCTCTCCTACAGTACTGACCTTTATCTACTTTTGCTTGATGATGTCATAGCTTAAGCGTCGCTGGCAAACAGCCACTAGGGGGCAGACTCTACATGAAATGCCTCACAAATGTTTAGAAGGCTTGATGTTTCGCTTTGAGGAAGAATAAAAAACGTTTAGGTTCGCTAACTATTTTGTACCATTTTGAAACGGCAAAGGGTATGTTTTGAACCCACTCCACAAAACATTTCCCTCCACACAGCATTTCTCTAACCAGTTCACTTGGTTAGCAGAGGATAAGTGGCATGAAAATGTATCATATCATCTGATATCCTCTGATCAAACTTTTTCCATCAACCAGAGGAAATTGAAGTTAAAGTATGACAACAAAGACAGCATTCATGATTACAGTGCTATCAGTTTCCCCTGTTTGCAAACCAGCTCTTTAAACAAACACATGTTCTGTAAGAACACTGAACGAATTCAGAACTTTCTTTAAGAGAGTTTGAGGGGAACTGATTGAATGAAGGGATTGTACATCAACTTCTGTTTTAAGCTGTTATATTTCACACAGTGACCTTACAGTGATCTCTTCCCACAGGTGTCACTGCAACAGCAAGATGAAGCAAGCAAACTGGTGCGTATTTTTGACTGAGGTAACGATGTCATTGTCCTAGTAACACCATGCATTATAAGCATGAATAGTGGAATTTCGAGAGCGTGAATGTTTCTTTGTATAGAGCTTGTTCGCCTAATAAAACATATTTACCCGAATTGCTGACTCTGGCGCCATTATTACTGCGTTTTTTTTAAAGTTACCCACAAAAAATGACCAAACAAACAGTCAGTCAAACTGTGACAGTCAGTCGAAACTCTGTATTTAGTTTTGGTTATAATGGTGTAGTTAGTTTCGAGGGTTAGTTTCGAGGGATGTTGACACTCTCAGCCACACAAGGAACTGAAACGCTTCAGAGAAAAGAACACAGCACTCTGGGTACTACACAGAACACCAGTAGCAGAAACAATTCACGTGTATTGTTCAATGTAAACAAAGAATTTCAGTGTAGCCTATCATGTGCTGTTCTGTGTCACTGCAATAAATAAATACCTATCTTAGCTGTTATCTAAGATCAAAGTTATTGTCATGTTTAAATGATTATCATGTTTAATGCTTTGTCAAACTATTGAAATACACCAAGTTTTAATCAAGATCTGGCACAACATACAAGCACACACACAGTCTTAGCGGAACGTTCTCAGAATGTTGGATAATGTTCTCTAAATTTTCCTCGAAGTTATCAAAAACATTCTTGCAGCAATGATAGTAGAACATTTATATTGTTATATATCATATATATCATATCATAATGTTATTCTTAAATTGTTAATGGAACGTATTAAAAACGCTATAGAATTTAAAACAACATTCTTATAATCAAGCAATAACATTAATGCAATGTCTAAAACAAACTGGCCGTTTTGAATGTTTCTAGAATTTTAACTTAATGGAAACGTTAAGGAAACGTTTTTACAAGGACTGCAATAAAGATGGAGATGGTTAAGACTGTGACATGTAAACGTTACACAAGCACACATTTAGCTTCATGAGGACTTGCTGGTTTTACATTTTCAGAATTAAAAAATATTCATAGTGATTTTACACAAAAGAACATCCCAAATCATGAAAAAAATGTCAGATTTAGCTCCCTTTTTGGGACAAATCTAATCCTTTTTGCATGGTTTATTTAAATAAATACACTATACGTTGGGGCACATTTTGAACATGGCTCCAAAGGAAGCTCCTTTTAAAAAGGCACAATGGCTGCTGGGATTTCAGCTGCATGGGTCGCTTGAATTGCGGGACTCCGCTTCATTCGGTAACCGTCATCTAAACATGCTGACTGCTCGGTTCTCACCTGACCTGTGGCTGACGATTGTTTTTATGTGTCACTGCTCTAAGTAGCAGCGTACATGTTGTTGGTTTAATTACCGTGGCTGTGGTATGAAGCTATGAGGCAGGTAATTGAATAAGACTATGGCACAGTAAGGGAGACACACACACAAACACACACACACACACACTGTGAGTAAAACACTGAGTCATGGCGAGCAGGGGTATCCACTTCACAACCCCCTCCACCTCATTCTGTCACTACTGATCAGTACGAACACATCGCCTTCCATTCAGCACATTTACTACACACACGCGCATCACAACAGGAGCACTGGAGTGTGCACTACACAGTGTTTTACTAACTGCTTACTGAAGCATACTGAACCACTAAACACAAAATTAAGTCGCTTCCATCTCAGTTTGATTACAAAGTACATGGAAGATGGAATAAACTTAAAAATAGTAATGACACCTGACAAAACAGTACTGTGGTGAGACCATGGTGTTGTCCATCCCATCGGAAAGAAAAGTCACAGGAAATTATAACAATCATAACATCTCACCTGTTTCTCCTAGACTGCAACAGGGTTAAATGGCAAATGGAAACTTTTTCTGAAGTTATCTGTATCTCCGATATTTCTCCTGAGGAAATGACCTAGAAATCTCACAAATGTCTCCATTAGTTTCATAAGAGAACTCAACAATGTCTCAAACTGAGCTCAAGTATGTCGAGTTTTGTGGTAAACCATAAGACAAGATTTGCAGGAACACGCCAGGAGAGCTGGACCAGGTGTGGGTTTGACAGCTGTCTCCAGGAGTCGCCGTGACTGAAGAGCTGGCACGGAAAATCACACTTGACGCAGGTGTACGTCAGGAAAGCCTGTCACACACTCGCTGACGGTTTGAAAAAGCAACGGCAACGCTCACGTTGATTATGTCATACACGCTGTTCTTTAAACCACCAGGGAATGGGCTGTCTGAAATGACCATATGGCAGCCCTTTCCTGTGATGTTTATCAGCATTTTATAACTGTATTCCTTGACTTTACAAACCTCCCGACAGAGCGGATTATGGGAGGAGGTGGAGTGACATTCAGATTTGCCCTTTGTCAAAGACACATGGCGCAATGCGCTGTGGTGGATGAGAGCCAAGCCAGTTCTGCTTGTCAAGCAGACGGATTGTTTGAAATCACCTATGTGAGGAATCATGTACAGTCAGCTTGTCATTATTGCAAAATAAAGCCCCACAGGGGGATTGGGACCACAAAGCTAAAAGGGTCTTGCGTAACACTGAACAGGTTCATTTTTGACCAACTGACAAGCTGACTGTATATCAGACTGCTTATTATGTGGTTCGTCCCAAATAAGAAATTAGGGGTAAAAGACTGCTTTTGATAAAAGACCATCCCTAAAAATAATTTGGCCCTCTCTCTCAGGCCAAACAAGCATGTTAACCATAGAGAAGACCTCACCCAGCTAACATAAAATGTTCTAAGAATGTTGGCCAACATTCTCTATAAGTTCTCACAATCATCAAACGTTCTTGCAGCAACGTTAATAAAACACTTTTTAACGATATAAATCATATCAAAAAATTTATTATTGAGTAGTTAGTGGAACATTTTAAAATGTTGCACAAAAATGCTATAACCAAGCAATAACGTTAATACAACATCTAAATAACTGGATGGTTTGAACCTTCCTAGAACATTCAAAATGACATTTTAGCATTTGTTACCTAATGGAAACGTTTCCATTAGATAAAAGTGTTAGTGTTCTCTCCATATTACAGAACATGGGACATTTTTCTTAGCCGTTCCCCCGTTGATTTACCTGACGCATCATATCACTGTCCATTCCACTCGATGACACAAAGCCAAAATATACCGGTCAAGTTCACAACAACACCATCAAAATTTAGCAGCTACAGTTACACCGCAGACACACAATTCTTCAAAGAGCTGCACTTTATTAGATCACAATATAAAAGAACTTCCAAACGTGTCACATATTCTTATACAAATCATCACCAATAAAGTTACCATATAAAAACACTTACGGTGCCTTACATAAGACTGGTCAAACCACACAAGTATGGCACAAAATACACAGATTAAAGTGTGGTCTGAGACCAAGTGGAAGAAGATTCAACAGTCTTAAAAACACAGGTTCCCAAAAGAATGTTCCAGGTTCAATAGATTGTATTTGATCACATTTGGCATAATGGTTACGGCAGAGAATGGTTTCCACAGTAAATAACCATCAACATTATGATAATGGTGAGTGACATTATGCCATAAATGACGTCAACAGAGCTTTACTTATCGAACCTGGAACATTCCTTTATGAGGGGAAAAGTAATGGCTATTTGTTTCCCAACAGGACATAAAACACCTCCGTCCATTTGGAGAAACTACAGAGCAAAACGTGGCCCCTGATCTTCTGCATGCATCCTCACATTCAGAGAGACAGGGCTGAATAAACCCCATACTATAATTTTGGATCTTGTAAAGTAAATGGAAAAGTGTGTTTACTCCAAATATTGAGGGAAAATTTAAGAAGAGCGTAAGAAAGATGAGAGAGATTATAGTATTAGATTGAAGGCCTCATTGTTTAATTCTAAATGTGTGAGAGAGAAAGGAGGTGTAGTAACTGTATAGCACACAATTTTTCCTCTCCAAACTACAGGAAGAACATATAGGAAGAAAGTGAGGTCTAAAAGGAAGGAAGTATAGGAAGAAGGTTTTTTCCTGAAATGCATTTTCTGTTTGTGCGCCCTCCCAGCTAACAGGGAACGTTCTCAGAACATTGACAAGTGTTCTCTAAAAGTTCTTTCAACACTATCGAAAAACGTTCTTGCAGTAACGTTAGTAAAACTGTTACTATTGAATGTTTCAATAGCATTCTTATAACCAAGCAATAACGTTTAAAAAACTGGATGTTTTGAATGTTATTCGAAATTTTTAAAATAACATTTTAAACATTTTTGGTTAATACCACTTAACAGAAACATTAGGGAAATGTTCTCACATTCTAAAATTGTTAGCTGGGTTTCCATTCAGAACAAAAAACAAAAATCATTCACACACACACACACGTCTGTGCTGTGGTGGCATAGCCTAGCCCTCTGGGTACACTCTGAAACAGCAGTGTGGAACAGACCCGCAGGTAGCATACAAGCTTTATCTGTACTGATTAATCTGCTAAAACACTCATTTATTTGTTTTCTAAATGGATGGTGACAATAATTAGCCCTGATTGTCCTCACTCAAACACTACTAATATAAGTTTGCTTAGAGAAAGGCAGCACACACTCGCATATGCTGTAACAATGAGTGAAGAGGCACTTTATATTGCAAGATGTATTAGAGAACCGGATTAAAGCGGTAATCTCGCGTGTATCTATACAAACATGTGTGGTAGTTAAATTACCTGAAAATTCCTGAAAGCATATTCACACTTAATATACATCATAATGAATTGTTACAAGGAGCTACAAGTATCTGTTACAAGAAATTTTTTGCCAGCTTTAAACACCGAGGAAGAAAAGACAGGGCTATGATTAGCAAATAAAGCCACGTCTCAATAGCTGTGGATTAGGATAATGTTCTTTCACAGAGGAAAACTGGGTAGTCAAAAGTGCAATATTTCACACAAACACACACACGTTATCATGTCAGGTACTGTAGCACTTATATATATATATATATTCACACATTTGTACTGCAAACCTCAACAAGAACTACAGTATAGAAGATAAATTCATCAGCTAATACTTGAAAAAGTATTTATGGTTAAGAAAAAACACCACAAATGCCAAAACAGTCAAAATATGGAATAATATTGCTGTGCCATTCATTTTCCTTTAACTTCAAACTCGGCCTATGCTAATCTTGGCCCCCGCTTACCCAGAATCCCTCTGTGCTTACAGTGGAATGGTCTCAATGTATTCCTCTGTATCTATCCTTTCCCTGCCATCCTGCAGAACCTTGGACCCTTTTGCTATGGTCCAGTCTCCACACTTCATCCTGTCTGTATCATCTACCTCTCTCTCCAAGTTACTCAGATTTCTGCCCTCCTTAGGTGACCTAGCCTTGCCTGCGCTCCTGTCCGCCACCTCTGGTTTTCCTGCCCTCGTTCCTGTGCATCCAGAAGCCCCTGGAACGGGTTTCCTCTTGGGTGGCCCCCAGATGAAGTTCTCGGGTGGGTGGTAGTGGCGCTGGGCGAAGCGGAGCAGGGCGCGTCTTTGAGCGCGTTGGCGTAGCGTGTAGACAAAGTATTCCAGAGCGCTGTGACGCATGTTGGGTAAAGTGCCTTGTACCAGTGCCTCCTCCAGCAGCAGACGAACCAGAGGCAACTTGAAGTTTTCAAAGCCCAGCTCACCAAGGCTCTTCAGAATGCGAGTTATCCGCAGGTAGTTGTGCTGTGACCTGGAAAAAAAGTCGAGGAACGAGCAGTATAAGAAGTTCAAATAAATTATTTCTGCAAATACATTTACTTATTCAATATACAACATATGTATTTATGCAGAGTTTGAATAATTGAAATTGGTCATTTGAATGACATTTCCTTTGTCCTACACACCCTAAATGTGGTCTACCCACAGCACAATTAAATAACCATGAAATATTTTAAAGAGTCCTTCATTCGACATTACAATAAACATTTGCTATATTTGCTATAGTTACCCCCCTCTGGCGAAGGCAACTTCTTTTGGCGAACAATTATTTAATAATAATCCTCCATATTAACAAAAAATTTTCTAATTGATTATCGGCTTACAGCTCATCTTATTCATCTATTCATACTGCAGACATATATTGCAGTGCTGTTTCTCTAAAAATGAAATATTGCGTGTTCTCTATGACACAGTCCTGGGGCAATGACACACAGTCATTCACGTCTACTGCTATCAGCCCACACTGCGGATGTTCTATCATTCCCTCAATGCTTCTCATTCATTGATCAAGTCACTCTAATGTCTCATTTTTATCAGTCTCTGTATTTCTCTCCACAAGGTTAAATCTCTTTCAATGCAAAGTTTTTGGGACCCATTCAGTTTTTCTTTATTTAGCCTCTTTGCATCTGACCCATTTCTGCAGTCGCTGCAGATGGTCACATGACCACGCGGTTTGGGTCATGACAGTGAAAATATGTTGCAGGGATCAGAGACTATGGTACGCTAAATACGCCAGCAAAAGACAAAGGGAGTAAGCATACGCAACTGGTCAGCAGAAAGACTGAGGGATGGGTGTCGTGGGTGTTATGGGGTGGAAAATGTAGATTGTGTTGGAGAACATGAGGGTAACTGGTGCAGGTGGAGTACAACATAAAAAGAAACATATAGAGCAGGGGTCACCAACACGGTTCCCGCGGGCACCAGGTCGCCCCCAAGGACCACATGAGTCGCCCGCAGGCCTGTTCTAAAAATAGCACAACTCACTAGTGAGCTGCGTCTAAAATGTAATTTTATTCTGTTGCTATTATTTTTTAATAACACGTGCATTTATATAGATTTAAAAGTGACAATATCTTAAAAATATGTTTATTATACATGAAGTTTAGTTGTTATTTCAGAAGAGTGTATCAAACTGGTAGCCCTTCGTATGACTCAGTACCCATGAAGTTGCTCTCAGTTTCAAAAAGGTTGGTGACCCCTGATATAGAGTAATGTTTATACTTCAGGTTGATCAAGTTGCTGTGTAGCGTTTGACTAACGTTGGTAAATCATTAAAAGCGACACACACTAACAGCAAAACGTTAGTGTGGGATATTCACCCATTCAGATGTTGGAAGCGATCTTCCCAATTTGAGGCCCGGGCCACATTCCCATTTTTATCCAGGAGCTTAACACCAAAGAAATCCAACATGATGGTGTATGCTAGGAGGAAGCGTCGCTTGGCTTCTCGGGTGTTTTGGAATTCCTGTCGACATGAGAAATGCATGTTAAAAGCTTTTCGTAATTTTCACAATGAAAGCAGCTGTTCTTTTAGCGTCGAATAAATAAAAGAGGCCAAAGAATGTCTCACTGCCTGAAATCTATTTATCAAAGGAATTAGGTTATCTTACATGTCTTACGGCTCTGTTCGCTCTTATTTTGAAAGCTGTACCTTGATCTCATCCTGAGTGAGTTCTTGAGCATAGAAATTTAGGCCTTGTTCTCTGAGAGGGAAAAGCCTGTGAACAGCAGTGAAGAGATAAGTTAGGATCTGCCACTGATTTTATTATGGTCATAACTACTACATAAGTAGCAACTAATCTGACTGGCTATACATACATTGTATTAACCGATATCATATATAAAGGCATTACACTTTATCATACTGTATATACCCTGCCTTCTAGAGATACAGCGATGAAAAAAAACATACAGTTGACCATTATTAACTACACAGTGAAACTTGTGCTTCATTTCTCAAAACGGTTTCAAACATACTGTACACATATGGTAGAAAAGTGGTGTGTTGTGTATATAATATAAATCGTTTTTTACTGTTTTAATCAGTATCTCAAACTTATCTCGTGAGAAATGGGCAAAAGTGACTTTCAGTTGAACTTTGGGGAGGGGCGGGAAAGGGCAAAAGGGCAAAAAAATGCAACAAAGTTGGAATTTCTCTGTCAGATCTTTGATCCTACATGTTATTGATCACTAGAGAAAGTCATCCTGCAAACTTCCTCCTCTGCCTGCCTACTCTCTCTCTCTCTCTCTCTCTCTCGCACACACTCTCTCTCTGTGTTCCTAGATCATTGTAGGTCCTGGGAAAACATTTCTATTAACCAATCGGAATGCAGGATTAGGTTTAGGGTCAATGTTAGGTTAAGAACTGAATTAGGGTTATTTCACCTCTTTTTAGGGGCATCTTTGACACACAATTTACCAGAAAAAATAGACAAATTAATATAATACAGACAAGATAGACATGGGTACAATATACACAATACACATCATATACATAGTGTCTATAATACAATAACAGACAGTGTAGTCATGGGATAGACAATGCAGATAAGATTTAGATTAGGCCTGTTTTTTTGGCCATAATGTTGCTCTGGGACCAACAAAAGATGTTGACGCGGGGACACGTCTTTGCAAAATAACAGCAATCCTCTCTCTATCTCTCTCTCTCTCTCTTTAGAGGGCGAAAGTGTCACTGTCCCCTCATCTTTAATGTCAGAGGTCTGTCTGCTCGCACTCACTTGTGTTTTTACATTCGCTAATTGATATTATGTAAATAGCCTCACAAGCACACAGAGTAATTGAGTAGAGGGGAATGAGAGGAGCTAATTGCTGTTTCCTCGGCGACAGTGCATCAGTACGATCGGCAGCATATGCGTGAAGTCTGATTTTAGATCTGCACTGTTTTTTCACACATGCTTATATGCCATCACGCCCCCCCCCCCCACCTTTTAATTCGCACCCTCATCATCGGGATCACAGCACAGGCAAAACAGAACAAGAGACTCAGAGAGTGTGTGAGGTACCAGCATCCTACTGAGAGCCTTAAACATGAGGTGTAACCATTATTTAACCCCCAGGCAACCTTCACTGATAGCCGAGTCGTACTTTGTGTTTTCTCGGATTATAATGTTTGTTTCTTTCTTGGTGCTGGAAGTAACTACTCTTACAGAAAAGACACGTGAATTTCACACGCGATTCCATGTGTTACCCATGAGAATTTACATGGGAATCACATGAAAGTGTGTAAAAACCACACATTTGCATCTGATCACATGTGATTTTGGAACATTTCCGTGTAAATTCAATGTAAATTCCAATGGGAAACCCTCGGAATCACAAGTGAAACATCTGGTAACGTGTTTTTGTACATGTGACATTCTAAGTAAAAGTAGTGAAGCTACTAGCATAACTGCATTTTTAGCTAGAACTACACAGCTTCATAACCTCAGTATTTAGTATGGAACCACAGTTCAGCTGTTTTAATGTACCTTTGTACCTTTTTATTTTAATAGCATTTAATAAGATTGTTTCACATTAGGAGGAAATAAACAGACAAGAACAATCCAGAAATGGTCACCAAACTGTCAAACGAGCAGTTTGTGCTATTGTTCCGCCACAAGAGGTTTATATTTAAACCGCAAAAAAATGTCAGTTGGCAGGGTGTTTAAAGAACTGACAGGAAGCATTTTATAATTGTCCGACAGCAGCATGAAGTCAATGGAGATGCATATTGCCCTTCAAAAATGTTCACATCAGACTTAATCTACTGCCAGATAACAACATGAAATGCTGACTATGCAGCAGGTCATTATCTCATCAACTGCAGTCTGAATAGTCTAGAATTTCTGGTGGTGTAAATGTCCAATATTATTAGAGCAGTTAGCTGGTTTACAGTATGCAGTTAATGTTTTGTTATACAATATCACTGATACCATTATCATAACAAAAGAGAATTTACAGTTTTAGAACAGAACAGTTTGGGGCTCTAGCAGAGGACAAATATGAAGTTTGCTTTTTTATGTCTCTATATGTATTACAAAATGTTTTTTATAACTATAATCGTTTATACGTCCAAGCGACTAGATGGGCATAAATGATTTTATATTCGAGCTAGTAAAATTATTGCACCAAATCCTCTAATGACATTGTCTGGCTACTTACAACTCATGCTGTTTAGAATCATGTTTAATATATTAGGAAAACATTTATTTGTAACATATACTGTAAACCTTTATCATGTGTATCTATAAAATAAACATGTTTAATGTTACCAATATAAACAATATACAATTGCCAACTGCAAAAACAAATATAAAATTGCATCTAAAGATAAAGTTTATTTTGATCAGAGGGCAAAGTGATGAAGCATAACTCTATTATTATTGCTCTATACTCTATTATAAATCTATTATTAATCTCTCGTGCATATGTTAGCCATATGTATGGCCAAGTTAACTTTTATTTGAACAAGTAATAATACAATGTCAGGCCATTAACAATTAACAAGTACTAAACAATTAGTGTAGATGCTTAATTGCTCATAAAATATCGTAGCTACTGTAAAAAAAGTCTTACCACTGAATGTATGTGTGATTGTGCTCTAGCTTTTCATAGTCTCCCCTCCATTTGGTGAGGATTTCTTCAATATAAATACCTGGGAGAAAAGATAACAATTTAACACAACTGAGCTAAGTTTCTCAGAACTAGCCAGTTAAACTAACAAAAACAGTTAATAAAGTGCACAGTAATGCAAAATGCAAATGGAGGACATACAGGAGAAAATGCATTATTGCCATGTTAAAAGAAACTGCATCAATTTGATTTGTGATTTGTTTTACGAACTTGATGATTTATTCATCACTTTTTCTCTCATGAACATGCGCAGGAGAGATAGGACAGATATTTAAATTAAGATGGAAATGTTTAATAATATGGCTTTAGAAACCTTGTACATGCACTTGTGAAATGTACAACGTACAATTTTAAAACATTATAAAATATGGTGTACAAGATAAATGGATTTGCCTAATATATTTATTATTAATATATTTTTTTGTGAACTATCCCTTTAACAGAACTTTTTTATGTTATATATCACACACCAAAAAATATATTAATATTTTTAGGGGCAGCCGTGGCCTAATGGTTAAAGAGTCGGACTTGTAACCCAAAGGTTGCAGGTTCGAGTCTCAGGTCCGGCAGGGATTGTAGGTGGAGATTGTGAATTACCA
>JAZGTJ010006674.1:0-15689 GCA_036877575.1 Botia almorhae | reverse complement strand
ATTCGGCCACATTACATTGTTGACATCATTAATATTGTTGACATCACCTGAAAATGAGGTCATTCAGGTCATTTCAGAAATGGGGCAAGTTATTACATTTTGCTTACAAAATGAACATTGTATAATTTGCAACAGTAAATTACCATCAACCAGCAACGTGTGTTAATAAAGAAACTGGGTACATTTTGTTGACTTCACTTGTTCTTCACTTGTTCTCAAATTTTGTTGACCCTGACTGACTTGTTTTTTTATGAAGGCATATTGACACATAAGACTGAAATTTAATTGTGACTAGACAAACCGGATGATTTTGTTTTTTTTATCCATCAGATGAATTATCATAAACAGCTCTAAATCATTTACAGTCTAGTCTATAAATTTTAAATTTATAAAAAAAGGAAATAAACTGTGATGTTAAATTAGACAAATGCTTCTGAACATGTTAAAGCTTTCGGCCCTAAGCGTCAGAGTTTGTGCCTTAAAGGAACGCTTGCACCTATTAAACAGGAGTGAATCTGGTTTTCATTTACTTTGGTGTAAACAGAACTTTCATCAACAAATGCTTTTCTGCTTCACAATTGCTGCGAACGAGCCCTCAGACTTGATGTGAAGGTCAATGTGTGTTAGAGCAAAGTTTTTGAATTCTGGAGCTATTTGTCCCTTTTTCACATAATGCATCTGTACTTTAACAATATTGGCTTATACCCCATTTGTTCTGATCCTCCCTTCCTTTCCTATCACTCGTTTTTCCTCTATGTCTCTCAACCCTCTCCCCCGCCTTCCCTATTTATGACTTTCCTACAGCTTTGAGCCTGATGTCCTCGTGAGGGGAGAGGTGGAGGGAGAACCAGAGGTGGTGCAGAGAGGAAAAGGACAGGCAAATGGCTGGCTTGATTTACAGAGGAGCGAGGGCAGCAGGCAACATGCCCCTCCTCTTCTCACTTCCTTTCTTCCTCCGCCCATCCACATTTTCTCTCTCTCCCATGTCCCTTGCTGTGGTACGGCTCCAGGAACAGGAAGCAGTGGAACACTAAAAATAGAGAGAGACAGACAGAAAAACGAGCATTTGGAATAAAAGGGAAGGAATGGTGAAAGTGGATGGAATGATATAAACAGAAATACTTTGCATAAACAGATGGGTAATTGGATAGAAAAAGGAGAGAGACGCTTGAGATATACAGAAGTCAAAAAGATAAGAACCCAGTAAAACACAAAAATTAGTTCTCATTTCCTGCCCTCATTAGAAGAAGGTTAACGATGTGAGGTGCGATAGAGAAATGATACGCCATTGTGGGGTGTTATTGCCCCCCTCCTCAATGTGAGGACTTTAACCTGTAGCATCGATGCTAATTGCCCATTAGAGACAAGCACGTCATTAGCATATAGCTACGATAATACACACAAGCCACACAGACCCGTCTTGTACATAACTGTACATTTCTCTAGTTTTTGAAGAAGGTTGTCAGGCGTCTCACATGAGGTGTTTTGTTGCTGTAATAACAGTATTGAGTCAGTAACGCCGGCTGTAGGACCGCAGTCTAAAGTCTTTCCCAACCTGTTTGTCTCATGTAGCCCCACAGCCCCACCAGTCAAACTCAACACCAAACCAGAAATGGTAATTCATTTCATACTGGAGCACATTTATCATTCCAATTTTTAAGTCACGATAAAAATCAATACTGTGAGTCAAGAACAGAGATTTAATAAGCACACAATTCTTCTCCAAGTGTCCTCACGTTACATAAACTATTGTTGTCTTTGCTTTGAAAGGAACTTCAGGGAAAATTTTTTTTTATCACAATTAGTTTAATGCAATATTTTTTATCCAAACCGAACTTTTCCAGTTACCCCCGAAGTACATGTACCCCTGATTAGTGATCATTGCTCTAAAAAGTCATCATTTCCTGTTTCAGGATGGATGATTCATGAAAAAGGTCTTCTCAATCATTTCCATGATTCACTCAGGGCATTTGAGGGTATTTTGGCTAAGCTGAGGAAAATCCACCCATGCTACCTTTTCATTTACTTAATCCCTTTGATGGCTGTTGGTAATAAGCCTTTGACCCTATGAATCCACCAAGTTCTGCAATGGAGACCGCAAGCGCAATGTATATGGAATGTTTTTGTCTATATTGAGTTGTCATGTTGTGGGAGATTATGCTTGATTATCCAGTTTATGGAGATGTTTTGAAATCTGCAGTCTATGGATTAAGTTTAGTGTGCTTCTGTATCCATCAGGTTGTCATGATTTTATTTGGATTTAAATTAATAATTCCATCCACTAAAAAGCCTTTACATTAATGACAATAATACCTTTTCGTTCAGTTTTTATTTTGCGATACACGTTCTTGTTTCACTCTTGTGGTGAATGGACCTCAGTTTGGTTCACCATATTTTATGTCGCTCACAGCCTCTCTTTCATGACCTTTAGTTGGCTATAGTTGTCTTTTAAATACATTGTTTACTGTTCTTAAAGCATAAAGTTTGTGTGTCTGCCTGTCTGTGTCATGTATGGAATAAACTGCTGTTTATTGGAGTTCTTTGTTTTCCAGTATTGCCTGTTTACTTTTATAATCACTTTTATTGTTTAATTGAAAGCCTACATTCTATTGTTTTAATTTCTTTATACATCAATGTTCAACATTTTAATAGAGTATGTTGAATAGCTTTATTTTGCTGTGGTGGCATCAACATAGTTATTTATTATTCTGTTTCTGTATTAGTGTCCACAACAGAATATTGGGATATTGGGATACAGATGCTTCACTAAAAATCTAATTGAGCACTTCTTTATGCAAGGCCATTAAACAGATATGGTCAGGCGAATAAAAATCTGAACTCCAGAACAATAATTGTTGTTTATTCCTGCACAGACAGAAGAGAATGTGACTAATGTACAGATGATTGTGAGACTTTTGTTATTGTGAGGAGGTCTTTGTGTTTCCGCCTTCCTTCTCCATGCTTCCTGCTCTCTCTCTCTCCCTCTCTCTCGCTCTGTCTCTGTATTTCTCAGGTCTCTCTCTTTCTCTCTCTGGGTGAAGAGCAGTAATTGTCTCAGGGCTGCTGGAGGCTTTATTGGATTGGAGTAGGATTTCAGGGACTGTGTTTAACATGCACCCAGGCGCTACAGTGCGCACACACACATTCACTCAGTCTGTGTTTAAACATGCTGCCATTAACAGTAAGGGAGGGAGAGAAAGAGAGAGCCAGTATTTAGCAGCGTTTAGGAGGAGGTGTTGCTCAACGAGCGGAAGCCTCATATGCTGACTCTCCATGCCCCCTCATTCTCCACCCTCCTTTCTTCTGCTGCCTCTTTCTCCTGTCCTCCCCCTCCTGTATTCTCTATCTCTCTCTAACTCTTTTCTTTCCCTCATTAATATCTTATTATGTTAGTGTTAGGCAGTACACAGTCCCTCCATCGTACTGGCCCCACACACACTCACTAAACACTGTACTGGGCTGGGAGTTATTTATAAACCTCTGTATTCCACTTATGACCTTACTTATCGCACTTATGAACCTACAAGGGAAAGTGAGGTAGAAAAGTGGGAGTAAGAGAGAGAAAGGAAGGAGGAGTGAGGTAATGCATTTTACCTCATGCCTCACACAACATTACAACATTTCTGTACAACCCTAATTTGAACACAAGACATATAGATCCTAAAACAAAGCAAGGACTTGTGTAACAGGCCAAAGATCATAAAGATTTACCATAAAGTGTATGTTTAAGTGTGTGTTTAGTTGTGTAATCTGCTGTGTCAATGGTCTGTGTGCCTTCAGGGTACGCTGTACATTCAAGAGCTCAGTTTAACGTCGTGAATTAAACACATACATGCTCATTTGGATTAGCCTTTAACACATGCTCGACACACGAGCCTTACTGCGTATACAAGCTTGTATTTTGAGGTCAGCTAAGTTGGTTGGCAAGTTAGTTGTTTTTTTACCTGTCTATGTATGTATAAACTGTAGTTAATGGCATGGAAATCCACAGTCAATCAATCTCACAAATTTCAATCAGTCTGTCTTGACCAGGTGTATATCATTAAACCCTTGATGTGTGTTTTTCAATGGCTAATGTTAGTGCTGATTTTCAGTGAGGTGGATGATAGCAAGTAAGATACGCAGAAAATTGGGAATTAGGTGAACGGTTATTTTAAACCATATTTATGAATTGATTTTTGAAAACAGAATTGTTCATTTTATTTTACCAACAAGGGGCCAATCACTTTAATATTAAAAGCCCTGAAGCACACAAAGTTACTGCTAATTATTGCAAACACAAAGAAAGCAAAGCATTTAAAGATATAGAAAAGGATAATGCTGTAGGATGAAAAGATGATGGAAAAATATAGCATCAATGTAGAAGAGAGAGAGGAAAGAAAACATTAGGGAGGGAGACCACTAGAGAGAGAAAGAGATTATCGGCAGAAGTGTCCACTGCACTCAGCCCAGGAGCCTGGGGGAGGGGCTTTAGGATCAGGAGGTTGCTATAACAACTGCACCTTGGTGGTTTTCTTCCCCCCATGTGCACTCTCTCGCTCTCTCTCTCTTGCTCTCTCTCCAGTCACATGAAAGCATTGCCGTCTGTCTGAAGAGCTCTTCTGTCTTTCTCTCCCTCCCTCTTGTATTTCTCTCCCTCTCTTTATCCCTGTGCTCTCCCACATGGTGACTGTGAAGAGAGCAGGAGAGAGGGAGTGTGTTTGTGTGAGCTACTGAGCACTTTAATAGGCAGTGAAATGGAGAAAAACAAACATCAGCCTCCCCCTCTACACACACACACACACACTTTCTCATTTCTCTCCCTCTCTTCTTCTATCTCTATCTCTGCTCTGTGTTTTCTTAACCCTGCCATACTAGTTAAAGCTGGGGGAATGCTGGCTAGCGAATGCTGCTAGCTAGCTGAGCCTGTCTCTGTGGTTTACGTGGGGTTTTGCATGTCAGTAATTATGGCGTTTGTTTTATGCACACACTCGACCCAGACGTCGGTAAAGATGTCTGTGCAAGGGGGCTGGTGCTAAACATACCTAATTACGCATCGCTTAGCATGCAGATTCTTTTCAGGAAAATTATCATTATTAATATCAATCATGTGCCGCTCTGAGGGAATAAATTAAACACAGACTGATAGGAAGTGCAGTGAGGGAATGCTTGGGCAACGATATGAGGTTTTGAGAGGACACAAAGGCTCCGTTTCAAAACATAGTAGGCTGCCTTGCCGCCTGCTGACTACATAGGTAGCTGCCTATTAAGTGGCTGTGTGAATGCAAGATAACCCAGTTCACTTTTAAATCAACTGAAAGAGGTCTGAATTTGGTTTTTAAGAGACCCCAAATGTGAACACACTTAGAGTGTTTTCCTTTTCTGTTGGCAGTAGACAAAGCTTTAAAAAAATGACTTAATTCGGAGACGAGGCATTACGAATGTATTTGTTTAAACAGCGTTGAAAATTTAGAGAAGATTCTGTGTGATTCTATCGGTGTTTGTCCATTTATCTATAATATATAAACCATAATATCTAAACAGCAGCAAATAATATCTATCCATAATATCTAAACAGCAGCCAAATGAGATGCCAAATGTGTCATCACAATTCCCAGCACAATATTTGTCAAAATAAATTTTAACCCAATCATACAGCCATCATTTTACACTAAGCTTTTCCCAGTGCATTTTGGGATTGCTCATTAAGGGTACATGTCATGCTGCCTTAGAATATGACTGACATGAGGTATCTTAGAAGGCAGAGTGATTTAGTTGCCTCTGTTTTGGAACAGCTTTTGTGCTGGCAGCCCATCCATGATGTTAAAAATCCTGTAGCTGCAACGCACAGTAGGCTGCTCACTGCGTTTCGGAACATAGTTGCGAGTGTTTTGTCATAAACACGTTGTTGCTCTCTTTCTTTCTGCCTCTCTCTCACTCTCTCTCTCTCTCTCTCTGTGTGTGAGAGACAGTCAGCCTAATCGTCTTTATAGCATGATAAACGCCACCAATATTGACAGGAATCGTGACAGCCGTTGCCTTAACAACCCCCTTAGCTGTTGCCCATGGCAGAGGTGTAACAGTGAAAAACGAGATCCCGTGCAGAGCAAGTCTGCAAATATGCAGGGTGCATATTTGAAATCGCATGGCTTTAATTCAGAGCAGCTTACGTGGCTGTAAAGAACAGCCAGATAGTGTAACATTCTTGAAGACGCAGATGCCAACAGAGAGTGTCTGTGTGCCACCCATTTTATCTTGTTTATCTCCTTCCTTTGCATAAAGCTAGCCATTTAATGTCTGCCTTTCTTGATCTGCCTTTCTTGTTTGCCATCATGATCTTGCTGTTCTTGTGGTCATGTAGAAGAGAGAGAGAGAGAATGAGCGAGAAATGAAGGGAGGGAGGAATGCAGAGAGGGAGGGAGAGGCAGTAGATGTATCGCTTCAGATGAGCGCTAGGAGGAAGATCCATGAATCTTGTTGTTTTCAGAATTTCATTTGGCATGTTTTGCTGTAGTGATGTGTGTGTATGTGTGTGTGTGTGTGTGTGATTTCTTACACATACACATGCTGAGGTCCATTGGGATAAGCAGATATGGTGGGTGGGATTCTGCTGTTGTGAATCTTGGGGAAAATTTGTCACTAACGTTCTTACAGTTCATGTATGTTCGGTGTTTAACACACACATACTTCACCTCTGTAATTAACACACTCTTAAATGTGTTCAGTGTGAGAGTCATTAGCACAAATGAGAAGATGAGGGAAGATGATGAGAGAAGCTTTTTTTTCCACCTTTTTTCCATCTATCACTCTTTCCGCATCAATATTTGCCGTTGTTAATTCCCCTCCACGCTGCTTGCAATAGCAGCAGCAGTAAAGGAACCGTCTGCAAAGTGGCATAACATTATGTTAAATGCATAATTTAAAAAATTCACCTTTACAATGAATTGCAATATATTTTTCCCTCCCTATTTGTTCTTAATAGTACCAATATGTATTGTTTTAAAAGAAATTATGGCTGTTTAGGGTTTGGCTCTGATCCCTAACCAATGTCGGTATGTACATGTGTGTTAGTGTCCAGCATGCTTGTGTTTAGAAGCTAAGACACAACTTAATGGCTATGACAAATTAAGCAGGAGAGCATTGTGGGATGGCAGTGTGTCCATGTGTGAACAATAAAATTTCATCAACTCGTCAATTTCGTTCATTTTGCGACTAAATCCTTCATCTCCATGGTCTGTTTTGTAGTAATGATTTTCAATGCAATGATGGTATGTTTTTAAGGCCAGATGCCGTTATTTATGTTAAGTTTATAGCTGAAACTGTGAGATTGCTGTGGTACTAAAAAATATTACTTATTTTTCTTTTATTGCATCAGGCTTTGGTGTATTGCAATTTTTTTTTGCATGTCTTTAATAATCCCTTCCTCAAAACAGCTGTACATAAAGTCAACCTTGCTAATCATTGAATTGATTTTTGGACTTGTCGACAATCCAGATCTATTTCTATAATAGAATGAAATTGTACTTACTGTAGGTTGGCCAGCACATAGCTATTGGAATTTGCTTTAAAATAATGGCATGTTTAAAGGGATCTTTTGGTACAGCACCATGCTTCTGTTTTAAATTAGCCTGTTGGTGCCTCTTATGAGACCCCTGTTTAAACACCTGCATCTGCACAGATTGCGGAAAACCACCAGCGGAATTGTGGGAAGTGTAGGCAGTTTGTGTAGATTAAAATACCTGCCCTCACTGACGTCAAGTGAATACCTCAGTAAAAGATCTGCTGTAGAGGACTTTGAATCTGGAAAACACAAACAAAACAAGGTGCACACACTGCCTGCCTCAGTGACCTTCTTATTTTAAATGTTTGTTGTTACATGTAACAGTTATGTGGCAATTGTTGGCACTAAATGTGTGTTATTGTGAAGTGTTTTGATAGGCAGTATATTTTTGCTATGTAAATTTTCGCGTTTTGGATTAGAAAGCATTTCTGTGTGCCTTTGCTGTGAAATGTCAATAATTAATTGAATAATACCATGCCATTCTATTCCTACACTGAGAAATTTGTCATTGTTTACTCACACTGATGTTGTTTCAAACCTGTGACTTTCTTCCTTAAAACAACACAAGAGTGAGTAAATGATGAGTTTTTGGATCAATCCTTTTTCTGAATAACCTTACAAGATCTTCAGGAAAGTGTGTTGTTATTAATAGATTCCTCAACCTAAAATAACCTTCTAACTATTGTTCTCTCTGCTTTCTCTTTCAGCTCCAGGAGACAGTGAAGAGGAAATTGGACAGTGCCCGGTCTCCTTTAAATGGTGACCAAAATGGCCTCAGTGATGGGAGCTACTCTCCCACTTCAAAGAGACTTCGTAAGGAAGGATGCACTGGAATGGACTCCCTCGGTAGCCTCCCACCCATTTCCCCACTTCATCAATTGGACATCAAACCCACCTTGCCTTTGGGTAACAACAATGCCCCCTCAAACAACGGAACTGGCAATGGCAATGCTGGTGCCAACCATATTACTGGACGCCCAGAGGATTTAGGCAAGAATGGCGGAATGCCTGATATTAAACTGAACGGTTCGTTGGATTTGGATGATGGCTTTAGCCTATTAAAGGACATGAAACAGGAGCCTTTGGATGATGGTGGTGGAATAGAATCCTCAGATTCTTCACTTTCAAATCAGAACAAGCTGTTCTCTGACATCAATCTGAATGACCAAGAATGGCAGGAGTTGATTGATGAGCTGGCTAATACGGTGCCTGAGGACGATATGCACGATCTCTTCAATGAGGACTTTGAGGAGAAGAAGGAGGTGAGTGACTTCACACGGGCCACAACAGAACAAACACAGATTGCACAAGACCCAGCACCTAACCCTGTAGCCACAGCACCTAACAGTACACCCCAACCACAGAGTGGACAGATGCCCATGGGATCACCTCAGATGCGACCGTCTTCCTCTGGTCCCCCATTTGCAACTGCCGCCAATGGCACACCACCCCTGCAGCCCTTGCAGCAGTCACCAGCAGTTGGAATGCCATCAGGATCGCCTGCTAACTGTGTGGCTCGTTCTCCGCAAACACCCACTCAAGCTCAGACCCAGACCTCGAGGCCAGGAAATGGATTTATGGTGAATACGGGTCCTGGTATTGGCCCTGTTGGATCAACTCCGGTAACAGCGGGGGGGCCCGGCGGAGGGGCTGCAGGTGGAGGTGTACCAGTCCCACCCACCTCTGAACTTTCACCTGCCGAGCAGCTGAAACAAATGGCTGCTCAGCAGCAGCAACGTGCCAAACTCATCCAACAGAAGCACCAACAGCAGTCCCAGGCAGCGAATTGGTCACCTGCAGGAGCCCCAACAAGCCCATACAGTGGACCCTTTAATCCAGACAAACCAAATAGCCCCATGATGTATCCGCAGACTTTCAATGCTAGCAGTACGATGGGGCCAAAAACACAAAGCATGAACAACTACCTCCCACAAAACCACATGAACATGCTCAACCAGCAACAGCAGCAGCAGCAACCTAATAACTTGGTTGCCCAAAACAACCTCAATAAGCAGCTTTCTTATAGCAACACCAAGCCACTGACTCATTTCAGTGGAGTAGACCATATGAGTCAGCGGATGACGCCGCCCATGGCCAATCAAGCAAAAAACCCGATGATGCCCTACATACAGGGCACTGCAGGGCAGGGGGGTGGGCCGCCACAAGCTCCAGGTCCAATGCCCAACCAGACAGCCCATCTAAGTGAAGAACAGAAGAGGATAATGATGATAAAGCAAAAAGTGCTGAGTCAAGGCTTACCATATGGCTCTGTGCAGCAACACGTACAGGTACGTTGCTTGCACTTTATTTGTGCTATGTTGTGGCGAGTAAAGACTAAGTACAACCTTTGTACAAATTTTGTTAGTGTTTGGATGGAATATTTAGCGCTTCAGGGCAACAATTGCAAATGGTTGAGAGATGGTTGAGAACTAATCTACCAGAAATTGACAGTAAGACTGTTTTAGGGCCATGACCACATTGTTTGTGTGCTATATTTGTGTCAGTATTGCTTTTTGAGAAATTGTCAACACAGGTATAATGATATTATGTTTCATAGTATTGAGGCACTTTTTGTCAGTTCAGTTTTGTCAGTTTTGTTGTGGGTTGTTGTAAAAGTAGCCAATGTATTTTAACTTGTTTCTGTAATTTGAAGGTGGTGTCAGACTTAGTGGCTACATGTCGCTGACATCAAATCTTAACAAACAAAATTTGATGACCATTTTTAGAAGCCAAACATTTTAGATGAAGCCTCCTATTATTTTTTTACCATTTAATTCAGATTGGTTCAGAAAGATTACGGCAAGATAAGACTTCTAGAGTCTAGAGACATGCAAACATGAACCAATAATTCTTCACCCATAATTCTAGATTTTATGTCCGCGTTGTGCAGTGGGACAGTAATGGTCTCCGTTGCCCCAAGCAACAGCTAGCTCTTGGAATAGGAAATCGACACACTGTAATATATTTATGTCTATGCACCAGTCTTGGATCTCCCTGTGGCTGCTGAAATCCCTTTTCTTCATTTTGTCGATCTCATGGAAGAATACCTCATCTCTTCAGTGTCAGGGATGCGAGGATTTTTAATTTACCATTACTGTCATCTTTAGTTTCACAATGATTTCTCATCAGTATATTAATTTTTGTATCATTTAATACAATTTCTTAGTTATTATTTGCTTTGGAATTGGACTGCCTTTTGTTCTTGAATGGGTGATGGCGGTGGTCTCTGTTATCGAGAGGTCTTGAGTCTGTTAGCTTCTGAACTGTAAATTATTCTCATTAATTGTGACATCCTCAGCCCCTCACAGACACCCTCTCTCTCTTCCTTCAATTTTATCCATCTGTTCATTGGGTTTCTGTAGCTCTTGCTCGGAGATTAGATATTCCTCCGCCCCTTTTCCTCAATTTTTTTCTATCTCCTGCATCTCTTGTGTTCCCCCCTCCCTGCCCTCCTTTCCTCGTTCTCTCTCCTCAGAAGCAATAAAGGGGCAAATTTATGATGGCTGGTTCTTTTGCTGCCTGAGGAAAATGCAGCAGAGAAGCGAAGAGAGGCAGAGAGAAAGAGAGAATGCTGGAAAACCAGAATGAAGGTAGAGCTTGAAGAAAAAGATGGTATTAATTATGGAAAATGTGTAACAAGGGATTGAATAAGGTACAAAGAATGAGGGTGGATGGAATTTCTGCTCATTCGAAATTTCGATGCCTCTTAAACAACCTTATTGGTGTTTAAAATACTGCAGTACTGCTCGTTCCTCTGTTAAAATGACATGCTAGTTTATAAATGCATGTGTCACTCTATGTAGCTGTCTTTTATATGCAGTTCCCTGCATACTCCAAACAAAAATGTTTTTCATAGCTTAATAGATTGTAGTGTAGTAGATGTGATTATGCTAGACATGTGTTAATGCATGTCTCCTTATCCACATAAGACCAGCCCAACTGGTGTCTTCATTGCTAATCCTAGTTTTGTTTAGCCTGAGGTCTGCATATCAGAATTGTTCCATTGCATCTTTACAACAAAGCACCCTCCTGTTCCTTGTGGTTATTAAAGGGTAAGGCTATTTCACACATATTAGAGTAATAATGGGCAGGCAGCAAGATTTGTGTCGACAAACCTGAAGCTAGCCTCTGGTAATAGCTTAGCTCAGGGCCTAGCATGCAGTACAGCCGATTTTGCTTTGCGCAAAATTATATTTACACATTTCTGATGTCAGTTTTGTACATAGGGAACATGTTGTACGGGATTCGCCATTGCAAAAATGCAGTGCTAGGCGGTAACTAATCGTAGTAAATGTATTTTGTGAACAAGCACAAATCCCGAAGATTTTTTTAGGGAGAATTGTAGTGACATTTGCTTATTACAAAATTTAAGTAGACAAAGACTATGCAGTAGTTTTCAGTAAATTGAGTGTGAAATTATGGGCTACTGGATTTAGAATGACAGTTTTACAGTTATTTGTCTTGGTTTATTGTCCTGAAACGAACAAACTTCGATTTGGAGCTGAGCAATGGCAGGTTTTGATTGGATAATGCATTTTGAATTCAGCATCTTATTGGAAGTTTCAGGTAGACAATAGCCATCTGGTTATTGATTAAAGAGTTGTGGATGCTGTCTGTGGAAAGCCTTGGGAAGGGGGTGTAATTGTAATTAGTGATATTTATGGTTGCTTATGGAGGTGAAGACATTCGGTAAAAGCTTTCTCACAATGGCTGCCTCAAACACACATTCATAGATCAGAGCGTGTCTAGTGGATTGTTTTTCTCTTTTTTATACACAGGTGGCAGAATGGACACGTTTGCATAATCGTATTAGTGTGTGATTATGAAACTTTAGCATGGCCCTTAAAAGCTTGTTAGTCAGGCTTTGATTGTCACTCCATGCCAATTTGCATATTGCTGTGATGGCTGTAATTTATTTGTGAGTGATCACAGGAGGTGAGGGCCGTGCGGTGGGCTGTGTTTGTGTTGTGCGTGGTGCTTATGTCATTCTGGAGCAAGTGTGTGAACTAATAGATGGTTTGGGGTTGAGCTATGGATATTAACTTTGGAAGTGCTAATATCAATCCCTTGATATTTGGAACTCCAGATATGGCTCAGATCCCTGTTTAGAGGATTTATTTCCCCCGTTTTCTCTAAAAATCATAATTTAATTCACTTAGGAAAATAATAGCAAACCTATCCCTAAGGATGTATTGTGATGTAGGGTGTTATTTGTGTTTGTCACAGTGCAGAACTAGTTAGACACTAAAGTATAACACTTCAACACACTAACTAGCAACAATAATAGCTACTACTCTATAAAGGCATCTGTGTGGTTATTTTTCTCTCAGCGATGTAGAATTTTTTGCTATATATTATGCATGTTATATATATATTATATATCTACTTTTACATTTACGCATTTGGCAGACGCTTTTATCCAAAGCGACTTACATTGCATTATACTATACATTGATTCTGAGTATGTGGGATCGAACCCATGACCTTGGCGTTGTTAACGCCATGCTCCAACCACTGAGCTACAGGAAAGCCATATCTCTTGATATAAAACATTTGTAATGACCACAATAGGCTAAACATATCTCGTTTTTCCTGTGTGTCATGGATTTGTGGAGTGTTGTGAAATAAACATTAAACACGAGAAAAATCAGAGAAAATCATAAAAAGGGCCACCCCACTACTCTACTCCTGCCCCCCTCCCCCATCTCTATATATTCACAGGAAGGAGAGGTATTGCTTTCCCTCAGCCCCCACCCCCATGATATACTTACACACACACACACACACATGCGCACACATCAGGGATTGAGCCGAGCTTCTCTCAGATCCTGCAGGAGTAAAGACTGGAGGGGAGAGGTGGGGGCTGAAGCACACTGCACTCGTATCCTTGACAACACAGACACCAGACAAAATCACCACCGACTGACTGTGCCGCCTAAACAAAGGCGTTTGTGTGCACTTGTGTGTGTCAACAAGGAAAGAGGGTAGATACAGTGATCAGTGTGTTGTTTTAGCATCTAGTTGTACAGAGAGCTTGTGAACACACACACACAACTCCCAGTTGTAACAATATTTTCTCCACTTGACGTCCAATAATGATGTATGTTTATCTATTGCGTATTCACAGGGGGCCTCTAGTCAACATCTCTGTGCTGAACTATATTGACACTATATTGACACAGGGTGTCAGTACAGAATGGCGGCTGTTTTTAGGCTGAAGAGAATGCCATGTGTGTTGTAGTCATCATAATACTAAGATTGTTATACTAGGAATAGTATTAAGAAAAATGTGGAAAAGCTAATATTTTTATTATAAACTTGTTTATATAAACTATAGTGATTTTGATGTAATTGTGTGTGCATTTGTGTTATTGTCATACTTGGTCAAAGGTTAAAGTATTTTTTTTTTCAATTTTGTCAATGATTGCTATGAAATCCAAACTTAAAATGAGCTAACAATACAGATAAAAGCGAAACAAGCAGGTGAATGACACGTATTAAGTATAATGGATAGTCTTTGTTCTTTATTGCATTTTAAGCTTTTGACATAATTCATTGGTTCGTGTTTGCCCACAGCCGGTTTCCTATTGGTGAACGTCTCGTCCACGGGTCCTGTTTGAGTACACAGGTGCGCTTTTGTCTTTCAGAGCTTAAAACTGTACCTAGATGCCAGGAAGCGGTATGTTAATTATTCCTAACCCAATTACAGTGTCTAAATGGACCTCTGGACCATCGCATTGGGTAGGTATGCTAGCCCATGTTAGCGTGTTGCAGCGAATATGCAGACCTGCGGCGCATGGGTCTTAAGCTGCGGGTGTGTGGTGGTTGTATCGCACTGTGATACCCGTGTGCCATGCATCATCTGATGGTGTGACTGCGGTGTGAACACTGCTGCTCCTACAGCACTCGTCTCTTTGTCCCCACGCTCACGCTAACAGATGGAGAGACCACATGGATCATGGCAGCGGAGAGAGAGAGTGAGCACAGAAGAGATGGGAAGAGGATGGGAGGGGGAGCGAAAGTGCATAGGCCAGGGGGAGGTGTGTGTGTGTGTGTTGGGGCATATGGTACCCAGGGAAAGAGCGGGTTGCAGTGGACGCCTGCTTACCTTGTGTCTTTTCTGTCAAGACAAACCGGGTCTCATATAGAAGATTTGCGCTAGTTTTGTGTTTGTGTGTTCTTACTGTACAAACGCAGGGTACAAAATTGCCAGGAAATGAAAATCGCATTCACATTCAGTTGTGAGCGCATGTACCCACGTGTGCACGGACGACAGAGCACTGTTTAGTATGCAGGGACCGGGATGCAGTTGCTGCCAGTCTGCTATGAAGCCAACGCTGGCCTGTAGCGCAGAATAAGAATGATTTTACTCTCTCTCTCTCCTTTCTCATCTCTCCTCTCACCTCCTCCAGTGAGGATACCTCACCAATGAGAGAGGAAGAAACTTTGGCTGCCTCAGCCACTCTGTGTTGCCATAGATACCATGGCTCATAGCGCTTCCAAAATCAATGGTAGGATGAAAAAGGTGGGAGTTTAGCGTGTACATGAGAGTGCACATGTGTGTTTATCTGTATGCGTGGCGTATGTGTGTTAATGGTGACGTTTGACGCCTGTCAACATGAAAGACAGGCAAGGTTGTCAGATAGTCTAGTGTCTTAACTGTACAGCTAGCAGGGAAAGTTGTAGTATCTTTGCATACACCTCGGTGCCCCACCTTAAAACATGTAGCACTCAAACACACAGGTTGGCTTTTAATCAAATTTAATCAATACCTCAATACAGTGTTAGGTAGACTATTAAATATGTGTGATGCATTTGCATATCCTGTAACTGAAATATTTACCTAAGTGAAGTATTGATCAAATGTACAGGAAGGTAAAGCTCTTTAAATCAAGCGTGGTCATTGATTAGGTTATACTGGCAGGCTGCACATTGTCCTCAGGTATCAATATAAGCAAAGTACTGTTGTTATGTCATTTCAAATGTTACCATGTATCATGTAGGGATACACAAAACCACATAACCTACAGTATGGTTTAAAGTAATATTTACAGTATTTTTGAATGGTGTTTTTTAAATAGTCTAGTCAATGGGTTGCTTGTACAACTAGTCAAGTAATCTGTCTAAATTAAGCTCTGTATCATAAGAC
>JAZGTJ010006673.1:1304-24408 GCA_036877575.1 Botia almorhae | reverse complement strand
ACGGCCCTTGAATACACTGGGTACCACTAGAAGGTTGCCAAGAACAAGAAGTGTGTGGGAAAGTGTAACCAGTATAGACAAAGAGAGAAAGGACAGGCTGAGCGGAACAAGATGTGTTCCAGTAATGCCAAGGTCACAGGTTCAATTCCCAGGCAAACATGCATCCTGATAAAACATAAAACAAGTTTTTGACAACATCATTGACTTTATAGGCCCAAAAGTATAAAGCTTGAAATTAAACAAAGTTTTGGGACTTTGCATGTGCGCGCTGTCATTACAGTATAACACAACGTTATATAAACAATATAATTTCTGATTAATTAAAATAAAAAGGAAAGCAAAAGCAAGCAGGAATTTTCTCTGGAGGTCTTTAACATCTGGGCCCCACTTTATGTACATTAACGGAAAAGTGTATATTTTTGTTCTGTAGCTGATATTCTTTTTATTAATAATTTTAATCATTTCTATCGGTGCGATTTATTTAAATAGCCCTGTGGTGTGAAAAATGACCTTTAAGAGTACTAATATTCCATACAGTCTCCTAATATGTTGTTATTAAATTTCATATGAAATATTTTGTTTAGTTTTTCATTAGGTTTTATGGCATGTTACACTGCAGGCACTATTGACCTTACTGTACTTCGATTTGATAAAACCCACCCAAATACATAAAAATAACTGTAATATCCCGCCATGAGTCTGTACAAACGCTGAAACAATCATCACAATGGGAACAGATGAAAAGAAAGATGGTTTTGTTTTTCTCTTGATTTCCCTTCACCTTTATTAAAAAAGACATTCATCATCCATGTCATATGCAGACAGCTGTTCAATATTACGCACAATCACATTTTCATACAATCCATGCTCTTGTGAGTCTTCTTTTATGCGAGTGTGTGTGTTTTGTGTGTACGTGGATAGAGACAGCAGGCAAGAGGCAAAGAAAGAAATAAAAGACAAAGATAAAGGCATCAGGCAGTACATAAGAAAGCATACTGAGTTTCAAACAGGATAGAGGGAGCAGTAGAAAATTTAAGGGAAAAGGGGGCGAGTGAAAGCCGACGGGGAGGTATGAAAAAGGCAAAAAACACATTTTGTAAACAGGTCTCTATAGTAACCAGTGCATAATTTGCTTGGTGGGAGCGAAAGAGGAAAAGAGAAGCGTTTACCGTCTCGGCTTGAGCCCACCACTGTAATTACCCCTCAGAGAGAAAAAGAGCGAGCAAGCGAGAGAAAGAGAGAGAGCGAAGGGCAGCTAGAAAAAGAGAGTTTTTAAAAAGCATAAAAGCTACAGATCAACCTGAATGCCCCACGAAGAGACATGTCGCCTTGCTTGTATGTGTGTCTATGTGCGTTTTGTGGTAGTCGTTGGCTGTAAAATAAATGAAGGGCCAGTTTTGTTCTCGTTTGGCACTCGTGCTTGTCATTAACATGAACAAAAGCTTAAACGCTCTCACCTATTCACACAAACACACCCTTAAAACTGACATGAACGTGTACAAAGACAGACACAGCTTTGTTTAAAAACACACACCCAAATAGGTGTATTTAATCACATTGTGTATAGTTGAATTGCTAACTCGTTGCACTATGCCCAGGGTAAATCAAAAATGAAGCCAGCCATAAACTAATCCCATCACAGGTCTCATTTGTCCTTACTATTACGCTTTTTTGATTAAATTTGAAATGTAACAGGGCAGTTTAGACTAAAAAGTGAAAAAACGTCTTTCTCACTCCCTGCGAGTTTGCAGTAAGCAGTGCTTATGTGTATGTATGTATGTATGTGTGTGTGTGTGTGTGTGTTACATACCAGTTGTGAAGAAAGTTAATTATGGGTGGGTGAGTGTTGTGTACAGCCTGGTTGATTACAGTACAGTGAATTGGGAAAATGTGTGTTTGTGTGTGTGTTTGTGTGTGTGTGTGTGTGTGAGGCTGTCAGTCTGTGCCTGTACAGATAACAGGATTAACTCTCCCCTGACAGTGTGAGTACAACAGGGACCGAGAGAGAGAAACAAGGGAGAAATGAGGATGGCAAGGGGGACATAAGTGACATTGATAGGGCTGAGGGATTTATGGAGAGAAAGAGAAAGGCCCACTGTTGTCATTTCAGAGAACCCTTACTTACCCTGTGCTTTACTTGTGCTGCCAGTCTGTCCTTTTGCTCCACTTGCTAAAACTGCACAAAAAACAGGAACAGGGTGAGGTACGGATGTACATTTTTGAATATCAGCTGATTGCAGAAGCAGGAAACACACTTCAGAGGCTCCTGGAGGAGCACAAGGTGACTGTTCCTCGTTTAGCCCTGATTCGTAATTACCGTAGCACTGCTGAGACTACAACACAATAGTCCAGACCTGGTCCACATGGACCACTGGCACCCAGCTCCTCATTTATAAAAATCACAGCTCTGCTGCGCTGCAGATATGACCTCCACAAGGTCTCTCAGCTCCATTACACCACCACATAGACCTGGATATATCCCTTTTAATTTTGAGACAGGACAAATCTGTGCTCAAGAGCCTGATTAAAGCCTTGGGAATGAATAACTTACCTTTTCCCATTGTATTTGCTGCTATCATGCTGTTTTATTAATTAGATAATAACCAAGGTGGCCAATTCAGCCCTCTGCGCGTGAGACCTTTTGTGTAATTATCCCATGTTCGTGAGGGAACGAGGAACTTCAGTTCCGTTGTCGGGGGACTGAGAATCCTCCAGAGAACCAAATCGCACAGGGGAAGACTCCGCCGCACGATCATGTGATATTAATGAGGAGACGACAGGCGAAATAATGGGTCGTGCCATCGCAAGGGGAAGACTTGGAAGAATTAGCGTAACCAAATATACCCACCGCCGCGTTTCCCAGCGTCATCGGCGAGCACTCTCCACCTGCCGGTAAGAGTGATGGGCCTGCCGCGCCGCTGGTCTTACCTGCCTCGCATTACTCACATGTTGGACCGGTAATTTAACACGCACAGATAATAACGAGGGACCACCGACTGCTGGCGCACATGGTGGCTAGGGTGATTACTGCCTGAACACATACCCTCCCGAGAATTCTGTCGTCAGCAAGGTGAATTAATTCAATCTCTCCCTTACGTATCAACACAATCAAAGGCGAATACAAAACATGTAAACTCCCACTGAGACAAGCAGAACTAAAAACAACAGTGTGCACTTGGTAAAATTGACGTATTCTCCTGCATTTTATAAAAGAGAGCAAATGTTCAAAAGGAAATAACAAGAAGTATGAGGAAAAACATGTTGAAAAGGACAGAAGACGTAAAGTATTATTGAATTGGCTCCGAAGTGTTTAGAATCATGTTTCATGAATAAACAGTTTTTAAAGAAGACAACTGGAGTGTGAAATAAATAACTGGTAATTTCCTGTGCACGCTAGAGTAATATTCTTATCCAGTGGTATTTAAATTATTCTGCTTAGATAAATGTAAATGAACTAGTTATTCTAGTTGACCAAACAGCATTTGACGGTTAAAGCTAAACAAAATTTATCATAAGAATTAAAAGGACATGGCATTATTCATAATGAAACTGTCTTTAAAATATATATAAACAATGTGTAATTTTTTAAATATATATAAAATCATTTATATTATTAAGTCATATGCTGGAGTATACACAAAAATAGCCTATAAGCAATATTAAAGCTTAAAAAACGTTCGTCGCTTTATTAGCCAGAGCGTATCTGTCAGAGCCCTGGCCAGCACACCTACAAAAACTATGGAATGTTTATCCCGCCCCTAATGTGCACTGATTGGCTCAAAGTTTCACCAGACACGCCCTTGTGTTCTGCGTCCCTTCCAACAGCGCGTTCAGTCACTTCTAATCACTGTCAACTATACACGGCCGTGATTGCGGGCGTTCTGCGACAGCAAATTCTGTCTTTTATTCCCATCGTGTAAAAGTTAGTAGGAATCGTCAGACTCGGATCTCATGACTCAATGTTGGAATTATATTTGTAGAGGAAGAAGTTTTTTCTATGGATGAGCGTGAAGTGGAATACTTTTCTTTCACAGGGAAATACTAAACTCCGGCAACGTCTGCATGTCTCTGGAATTCAAGGAATCGCAAGAATTTTACATGATTAAGAACTTTTCCTTACACTTTCATATATGTTATGTAACTTTAATATAAAGTATAACATGCAACGTATTTAAACTCCTTTCCTTTAGTAACTACAACATGTTTCGCTGCTGTATTGAAACACTACGAGTCCCTAACAGAATTTAGGGACCAAACAGGGTTTGGTTTTATTTAGTTTTTTTTTTTGGATTTTACTCAACTTTGGGGCCACAGCGTGAAATCTGAGCCATTCATCGGTGGCCAACAAGGGCTTTGGTCGACTTCAATCATGAACATGCCAAAGTGCCCTGGACTTTGCGCTGTGATGAGACTTCTGGTGCTGTTTATACACGTTTTATCAACAGCAGCAAAGAGACACGTTGTATACTGGAACTCAACAAATACAAGGTAGGATCATCAAATGACAGTCATAGTCAATCATAGTGTTGACGTGTTTCCAATTAACCCCATTACGCACAGTACTACAACGCGGCCGCTCACCCTCTGCGTAATTCGGCGCTTTCTGCGCTTCAGTCGGCACGGCAGGAGCTCAACCCTTTGATGAAATGCAACGTGTGTGACTAAGCTCAAAAGCGCTCCTGTATCCCTGTTGCTTCTTGTCGAAGGCCTGAAAACACACTTGTGCTCTTTAATGGGGTTAAGCATGATAACACGTGCTTCCATAGCGTAATGCTTTCGCCACACTTCAAGTTCCATGTATTTTACCATAAAAGGCAAAAACGTCGTGAAATGATCCTTTGTTTATGCAAGTAGACTGATTAGTACACAGCACACAAACAACCACTCGGTCAATTAACTTTGGTGTTTCTGGGTTCCAGTTTCATTCATTGGGAACATGGGTCAGATCAAGGGTTTTTGTATCTGATGAATGGGCGATTAAGTACATGTTGTAAAATCCTTTGCCCTGGTGATCATTAGAGTCTGATGAACATGTTCTCCAGGTTTGAGTAGTTAATGCGGAGTGTAGAATAAATCACTGTTAATGGTGTGCGCCTATCAGCTGTCTTCCTGTAGTGCCACAGAGCTTGTCCTCTGACTTGTTCTTTAATAGTTTTAATTGGTGTCGTTTGTTAGATAAATGGCTCGCTCACCTGCCACTCCAGGTGTTGTTTCAGCCTGGATTGGCTGTCGCGTTAGAATGCCTCCAGCTGTGCTCCGCCCCTTCTGGTACCTCTCCCTTGCAGAATTAGGCTGCCCATATGGCCTTCTGTTTCAGAAACAGGCTTTTAAGTTTTTCAGGCTTTTAAGTCAATTATTTTCCATACACAAACAAATTGTTAAAAATGTGTAAAACTTGTTTTCCCCATAGCTCATTAGTTGCTCCTCTGAGAAACATCTAGGTTTCTCCTAGATGTTTTATGGTTTACTTCATTATTCCTAATATGGCATATTAGCTTGGGCTTAGTTTTTTACGCACACACTAAACAACACTTTTTAAGTGGTTGTTCATGTTGGTTCATGTAGTTTTGTTGTGATGTAGTGTATTAACACAGACTTACTCGAGCGTGCACAGGTAAAGGCATCTGTACACTAATCTCTTCCAAACGCAAACGTTGCCACCATCCAAACAATCAGCACGTTGCACAAACATCGATTTGCTGTTTACACAAAGTAGCACAATAAAACCATATTAATGAGCCTCGGGCCTGGATACATGAGTGCTGCAGGATAGTCATGTTTGGTTTCCTGTGTTTTATCGCATCAATTCTTTGTAATGCGTGGGGGAAATGCTCTCAGAGTAATCCCAGCTCTATCTACCAGGGTGTCTAGTGTGTGAGTGTGATATGTCATTTTTACTCCTCCTTAATCACACTCCTGCCTCTTCAGTTGCAACTGAACTGTGAACAGCTGTGTTACTTTTCATTTATCTGTTGATATTTTAGATGGTCTGCCAGGTGTATAAACTACATAACATGTTCTTTTATCTTATCTTCCACGCTTGCTTTCTCAGCTCTCCCCTTTATTTCCTCATGTTTCTCTCAGTCTTAACCAAAAAGTTCTAAGCCTGATGCAACAGCTGTGTGCGGAGGTAATTCGGTGCTTTGTGACTGAACTAACTGACACAGCAACATATGTTTGAAAGTAATTTTGTGAAACGTATCTGTGATTTTAAATGCTAGATCTGTGTACATGTGCAGTTCTCTTTGTGCAAGTCACTCACCCAACAAGTTTGGACACATTTCTAATACTCCACAAGCCTCTTTCTCAACTCCTCCCATTTACCTCTGCGTGTTTCAGAAGAATATTTTTTCTTAATTGCTTGTTTGGAAATAAAGCGTAAATGAACATCTTCAATAGCAGTTCTGCATAATGGACTCAATTGTGTACTCGCGTAGATACAAGCGCATCACACCCCCGCCCCCACCCCCATAAACATACCCCAAATACTATGTTTTGTGTTTTCTCCTAATTTCAGTGGAAAGCGGGACCGGACCTCTCAGACTGCGGGGGGCACAGACATGCTTATACACATGCAAATCTAAATTAAGGCTTGAAGATCAACTGTAATTTAGCTCAATCAGGGCCACTGTGATTGGACCTGTAAGCACGTCTTATTCTTCGCAAGGATTTTTGTAATTCTCCGATAATCCCCCTGCTACTTCTGTAAATCATTAACTTAAAGAACCTGTGAACTGTAATCAACAAACCTACTCAGAAATAATCGTGTTCTGGATTGCGTTTTTGAAGGAAGTAAGAAAGCAAACTCCCTGCTGCTTTTGGGCTCACTTACCGGTTATTATGTGGTTGAGTGTATGGCTTAATCCATTGCACTGGATTGTATAATTATCTGTATAAATGGAACTATATTTACTTTGTTTTCAGCTGCCCCTCCCAGCACTGGTTCGTAACATTTAGTGATCTGTTGTGCATTATCACGAACAGACGTTTCCAGATAATGTACACGACCCAAGAAATAGTTACATAAATCACGAGCAAATGCTGCGAAAACAGGAAATATTTCTTGACCTGCTACTCAACAACTTCAGCTATGTCCTTATCACATTTTTCCCAGAGGTATAATTATCAAACATGTTCCAAGAAACTTTATCAAAACACATACTAAAGCAAGACCTCAGCCTCTGTTTTCCTGTGGCTCTCTGTATGAGTATATTACATTGTTCTTCTTTTGATGTTGCATTTACATTTTCATGTAGCTACTAAGTATAGCTATATTCTACTTGTCTTTACACATGCGATTGGAAGGGTGCAGAAATGAAATTGCGTCTTTCTGGAGACGGTTCTCTTCCTTCAGTGAGTCTCCTATCAGCATGCACTGTAAAGGCCACCTGGCCCACTGGGCACGAAGGGATTTTGGAGGTTTACAGAGAGACTTTACAGAGAGACAGATTCTGTCTGCTCTGTCACATGGCTGGTTCACAAATCACTGAGGCCCAATCAGCTACTTCGAAAAAGCCAGTTGATATGAGTTGATGGGCAAAGCTGATGGATCGAGCATAAAACGGATGTAACCTTTTAAAACAGGTCTTAAGTGCTGGAATTTGGCCATACCTGGTAGGGATAACCTTTCAATCTATCTTGGAGAAAGTCATAGTCTGTCACCTGTTTAATATTGTAATTTAGTGATTATGTGAGTCTCAGATTTCTCTGTGTGATTGCATAGGTCCAGCATTCCAACTGTGCTGCTGCACACAGGGAAAAGAGACTTTCCATATTTTCTGCCTTGCCGGGATATTTGGCTAATATCCCCCGTACAGATGTTATCAGCATGTACACTCCATTATCTCGCACCTACACATTGACCAATAGCGCTTCCCCCAGCGTGACCACATCAATATTGCCAGTTTCCTATCCTTTGCATGACTGTGTGTGTGTGTGTGTGTGTGCGTGCAATACATGAACTTGCAATATTAGAGATGGAGTCTATTGCTGGTCTTCATACTGGTCAGTGGCCTAAAAGTGTCTGTTGGGTGAAAATAAATGTTTTAAAAATAATTTAAGTAAATTTATTTAAGTAAAATACTTTCTTTTAACCCAGTTTAATATGCAGAGACGGCTATAAGCAAGCCATTTGTAGGATAATTTCCCTAAAAAGTGGTAAAGCTGTTACTCTCTGGTATCAAAACAGTGCTCTGTTTGTTGAGGTTTACTGACCAACCCAACACAGCAACATTTGGTCAACCAATGATGTGAGTTTGGGGGCGGGATAATGTGATCTATAGTTGGTTCTTTTAACCAATGACAGATGGGAGAAATGTTTAAGAAACCCAGATACGTTTTTATATTATCTTATATACCGTTGCCAATAGCACCCCCACCTGCTTTCACTACCAAAATAACTAATGAAAGGTTTGTGTCATACTATAGAAGCATATAGAAGACATGCCATGTGGTAATTGCATTGCATGTGTAGTTCCAGGTCAAGGTTTTGTGGCTGTATTTTAGGGTGTTTGTTTACACCAGGGAGTATTTGATGAGGATAACAGGGGAGATGTGCACACTGGATGTGACCCTGGCTGAAGATTCATAGTTGCTTTCTTTTTATAGCTGTTTTTTCACTGATCTTAACCTCAGGGTGCCCCCCCTCCAATTCAGTACTAGGTGTCAACACTTCAATGGGAAAACCGAATTATTGAGGGATATAGGGGTTTTACTGTGTTTGTGAAATCATATTAGCCTGGCTGGAAGATATTGCATTTCTAGCATTGCCTGTTGCAAGGGATCAAATGCAGACCGGAAATCTTATTGTTTTGGCTTTCAATATTACAAATGCAGAATTGTGTTTAAAGAAAAGGCTGTGTTCTCTAGGGAAACGCACACAAATATATTGATGCACGCACACACAGCTTTCTTTCCTGTGTCAGGATGTGAAAAAGCTCTCTCTGTCTCTCTTTCTATCGCTCTCCCTTTCTTTCTCTCTTTCTCTCAGACTTTGATCGTGATTGGTGTTCTCCTCGTGCTGCTAATGGGCATGTGTTATCTGTAAGACAGGGAGAGTAGAAGTGTCCAGGCCTCAGACTCTGTTGAAGTCTGGCCTTATATAGACCTGGGCCTGCCTGTGACCTCCCATGATGGCTGTGGAATTCCAACACTCTCTTTTTCCTTATCCACATTATTCCATTATAATATGTTTCATTAGCATCAATTACTCGTTTCTGTTTCATACTTTTCTCCTGCATTGTTTAAGTGTTGACAACATGAAAGCACATTATCTGTGTTTTTTTATTTCTTTGTGTGTGTAATCAATAATGGTTTTTTTCTGTAAAAACACTGTTTGATAATACCCCACCCTCCCTTCAGAGCGCTCTCTAAAGCCTCGCCTCCTCCAACACATAAATGCATGCATAGTTTGACAGGAAAATAGGATATCATATCATTGCACCTGGACCGAACGAAATAATTGGATGAACATTTTATGCTCCTGCATCTTCCACAGAAGCTGTACAGTATATATACATAAATATATTTAAAGCCGTTTATTCAGTGATTGCTATCAGAACATTAACAAACTTTTAATTGGCATAATAAAAAATGTTTCTGGAAAAAATGACAAACCCACCAAAGGAAGAATAAAAATATTAATAATTATAATAAAAATAAGAATATAAAAATTGGTTATTTTCTGCAAGAATTTTTCATTTCAGTTCCAAGTTGAAACTGAAAGGGTTAATAATGTTCACAAGACGTTCACCAACTTCTATGATGTAGCCTGTTAAGTTCCTAGGAGTGAAAAGTTGATCATACACCAACCACCAGTCTTGTTTTAAATGAGCTATTTTAACTAGTTACTCATTACCAAAGATCAAATCATATCACACTTTCATTAGCTCTTATTCTCCCATCAGTTGTTAAATAGCTTTATAGCACAGTGTGCTCTGTGAATTGAATTTAGGAATTGAACTTAACACTTCTAATGCATGTGATCTTTGACCTCACCACAGCATCTCTCTGTGAATTTGTTTGTGTTTATAAGTAGATTTAATGGGCCTCCAGCTTTCATGCTAATTTTGAGGTGTTTTGATGATTTTGATGAATATGGTTTATATAATGCAATATGTGCAGTTGGTGTCTTCAATGTTTTTGTGAGCATACACATAGTGTATGTGTGTACGCATACACGTGTGTGTGTGTGTTTAGTGGGCGTGTGTTTAGTGGGCATGTAGCGATGTTTCTTATCTTCCTCTGTCACACCATTTGTATTCTTATCCACAGTGATTGATTTTGACCACTGTTTATCTTGCAACTTTAAAAGTGACCATTTGCTTTTCTGTATCTTCTTGCTTTTCGGTATCAGCTTGCTTTTCTGTATCACCCCTATAAATGTTCATTGCATGGCATTATGGGTAAGAGATAGGGGTGGTCAATATATTGAATGTTTGTAATGCTTTAATCAGCAAATTAACATTAAGCAATGTCAATTTTAATGCTGTATTTATTTGACCATTGAGGTTCCTGCTGTCTTTGTCAGCAGGTCAGTTTTCTGTTACTTCTTCGCCCTGTAGAACAGGGAACTGTTTAAGAATATTCTCTAAAAGTTCTCAAAAAAAGCTTTCAAAAACACTCTTGCAGTAACGTTAGTAGAACGTTTTTTTAACAATTTATATTATATTCTAAGCTGTTAGTGTTTTAAAATTTTTACAGAATAAACATTCAAAGAACTTTGAAAATGACTTTTTTTTAATCATTTTTGTTACTGAAAATGTTGAGGAAATGTTCTTACAACCTAAAATTGTTAGCTGCTGTGTTGTGTATGCCTTTTAAAATCTAAACTCTAATAAAAAAAATTGCTTATTGTTTTGCTTGAAACATTTTTAAAATTTTAATATCAGTAAGGCTAAAGAATATCATGTTCTAATTGAGCTACATCACCCAGACATGTACATAATCTTCTCGGATTTCATTCTGTAATTCATCCTTCCTGTTTTTTGCACTCTTCCCTCTCTTTTTTCCGCCTTCTTTCTCTTTCTCCTGAGAAGGAAAAGACATTATATCCATACTGAATGGGCAGAGAGAAGGAAAGCACATTATGAAGGGATGGCAGGAAAAGAATCAACAGTGTTCAGCAATTGGCAGGGGAGCCCCTCTGGGGAAGAAGGGGTGAGGTGAGAGGAGGAGGGAGGCAGGGAGGAAGCGATGTCAGCGGGTATTACTATCACTGTCACAGTGCAGTAGTGGAGAGAAACACCCTCGTCATGCTTGCTTACCCTAAAGGGAGGACATTTGGGGAATAGTGTGTATCATAAAATTACCATATTTTGAGGTTTATGTATTTGTATGTGTATAATTTCGGTGTATCTATGAAACATTTGTCTCTAAACAGGTATAAAGGTAGTTGATGTGTGACATTTATGGATATTTTACATTTTTAATTTAAGATTTATACTTTAGGCCCTGTAATTGCTTGCCATTTCGTCACACCTTTTTAAATAAAGCTTCCTTTTACTTCATTTTCAAATGTCGTGTGGTGTGACACATGAATTTTTAAAAAATGAAAAGGTTCCATGTAGTCGCTCAGTTGATATGAGGTCATAAAAGCTGCAAGCCCTATAATTATGAAAAGAATTTTTAAAAAGCTGCTTAAAATGGTTTCAGCTGCACTGGAGCATATTACACCGCTGGACATGTCATTTTCTCAAAAATAATTTGAGAAAATTCTTCTGGGTAATGTCAACTACCCAGAAGAATTTGTGTGGCTTTAGTTCATATGTTAACATAGTATTAATAGTAGGAATTTAATACAGAAGGTGCATTTGTTTATGCATATGTGACCTGTTTTAGTATTGCATTCATTCGACAGCAAATGAGGTGTGAGCTTTGTGTGTTGATGTTTTGATTGTTCATATTTTGTAGGTGGGTGATGTGTGTTTTGTGTTCTGCCTTCTTTGTCTCTGGGTTCTTTTGGGTTTTCAGATACTTGTCTGGATTAAAATGCATGGAATTCTGGGTATGTTACTGGCGTCTTGCACATTATTTGAATGCTCATTGTGGCAGAGCTGTGCGTGTATGTTGGGTACGGCTTATGTGCTCGTGCAGGTCTGGGTGTGTTTGAAAAACGTTTCACAATAACCGATTTAGCTCCTTAAACCGGCAGCTCATGATTCTCCGGTTATTAAACAGATTTGTCCTGTCTGTGTGGAAGCAGAGTGCAAAAATCCAGAGCTGCTGATGACTGGGTTCTATTAATCCGGCTGATTGGACGGTTGGTGTTTAAAACACACAGATGTTCAGCAGATTGTTTTTTTTTTTCATTTTGGAATTTTGTGGAAAATTGTGAAAAAGCAAAATTTGTTCTAAAGATAAAATAAAAATAAAACACAGACATCTGTCTGAGACGGTATAGTGCAGACTAAAACGTGTATATTTTTGGCCTTTTTACTAGATACAACTGAGAGTGATGAGAAATTTGGAAATCGAACTTAGGTCACCCACAAGAGCACCACAGCTTAACATGTAAAGGGCACATGTACTAACAGCTCCACCATGGCCATGACATTTCTGCTTTATTGAACACTATGCAGATTACTATTCCTAAAAGGATAGCTCACCCAGAAATGAACAAATTCCCATCATTTACTCACCCTTGTGTCATTCCAAGTCTATAGGAGTGTTTTCCTTTATAAGACACAAAAGAAGAAATTTTGACGAATGTCTCAGTGGTTTTGTGTCCATACATTGAAAGTCAATGGGTGCCACTGTTGTTTGGTTTGGTTATCATCTTTTGTGTTCTGCTGAAGCAAAAAAAGTCATAAAGGTACAGCTTTGGACTGACATGAGGATGGTTATATGATGGAAGAATTTACATTTTTGGGTAAGCTGTCCCTTTAGTCTTCAAAAGTAAAACATTTTTCAAGGCATAGAATCCCTAGGTTCAATTTATATCAATGTAGTTTTGTCAACTCAAGCTTGTTCTCCAATTAATTTTAGTATATTTATTTTAAGGAACCATCTGTAACTTCATCACTTAATACACAGTGAGAATAAATTCTGCTGATGCTTGTGTAAAGTGATTATTTATCATTTTTGTTTTTCCCTTCCCACTTCTTGGTGGGACAATCAATACCCACGCTTGAATTCATTCTCTACTCCTTAAATCCTTGTACATCCCTGCGTGTAATCATGAGGTGACAGCTGTACTCGCATTGAAGATGTGCCTCATGATGGTTTTTGTAATGTTATCTAAAAGAACAATGCTGGACTATCTCATTGTTCTCGTGGTAGCTGCTTGTCTGTAATCCTAAATTAAGTGGATAATTCGCTCCCTGCATGGGGCATGAGACAAGCCATGTCTGAACAACATGTGTCCCCCTTGAACCCAGCCTGGCCCCACCTCCCCCATGGCTCTTCTGCTGTTCGGTATTGTGTGGAACGTTTAAAGGAGTTTGTACTTGAAGTGCATCCTCCTGTTAACAGACAGCCAATGTTGACCATGCTGACTCACTTCAGCTGGCTAACCGCTCTCTTACTGACACTGACCGAGTTAGAGAGTGTCTAGTGTAACTGTAATGCATGATTCAATGTCATGTTTAGGACAGAAGTATTACATCTAGTATGATTAACTACTTTAAGTAAATTACAATGCAATTTGTCATCCTTATAATCTTTATTAAACTTTACAGAAGTGTTTATCTGACTAATGACTGTTTAATCATTCTTATGATTAATTCTGTGTCACAGTTTGCTGTGTTCTGATTTCCATGACGTATGGAAATATCTGTACAATCATAATTTTTCATTTTTTGCTCTATTGTCAGAATAGCATACATGTTTAAGTAAATATTTAGAACCTTGTGAAGATGCGGTAAGCGATTTATGAGAAATGGTGTTGATATTTGAAATTAACACCCAAACAAGCACAGCCATCCCTTTATTGCTCCGCCCTTAAAATAAGAACAAGATAAGCAACGACTAACAGCTGGTGTTGATTGGTTCAGAGAGTGTTATGGTGTTGTGGTGATCGGTCCTATCCACTTTGTTTATAACCTATTTACACAATCAGGACAACAATATTTTTCTCCAACACACACACACACACCGAACAGATATCTAGCAAGTATTTATAAAATTGTCTGGGTATTGATTTCGATTTTCAATACCATTTTCAGAAACTGCTTACTGGACCTTTTAAATCCATAAAAACTCTTATATTCTGTTTACATTTGATTTATTCAACAAAATATTTGCATAACTCATTTGTATGCAAAATGAGTGAGACGTATGGCGTGGCGTTCTTCTGTTTATCTTCGAATAATTGTTTTTATTCTCTTTTGAACTACAGTCTAATACATGGTTCGAGGTCCTTGGGTTTTGTATGGGTCGTTTAAGAGGCTTTGGTTATATACGTGCCTAATGCAGGCTGTGGCTGCTGCTTTTTGTATGGAGCAGGTTCTGCTCTTTTGTGCGGCTGGGGCCTTTGTGACCTGAGCATGTTCTGAGGTGCTTGGCTCTCCTCCGGCTCTCTGCCTGGCCACCGCGCCACAAAGCTCAGGGCTGCCAAGCACAAGCACTCTTTCATGCCCTTTCAGCTCAGGAAAAACCAGTCTGAATTTGAATTTGAAACATTATGACAGAGAAAGATGGAGAGGAGGGGCTGAGGGAGAGACGGAGAAGGTTACCGAGACAGAATGGGATGAGAGTAAAGGAGCGAGGAAGAGAGAAACAGAGTAAAAGAGAAAGGGCAGTTTTGTCCCATGAGATTACAATGCAGTGACCGTGAAAGTGCTTAAATAAACAGTGTGTGCGAGAGTAGGAGCGAGCGGAGGAGAGAAAGGCACTGAGAAATGGAGATGAGTGGAAGGGAGGAAGGGAGGGAGGAAGCAGGAGAGAAAGTGAGTGACAGAATATTGTTGACAGGGAAGTGAGTCAAGTCATAAGTGGGGGGATCACAGAACATGATTAAAAAATTACAAATAAAAGAAGGAGAGAGAGAGATTGGGCTACTCCTGAATTTCACAGTAATAATACTTCATATCCTCTGTGCAGAGCTAACAGTCCTGAGAGCTTTAACTGTGTGTGTTGGTTTAGAAGGGGCCTGTTACCTCTAACGTTGGGTCCTAACCAGATGTGACGCGATAAAGCAACAGATGTCAAAGGCTTTCTCTTTCATTTCACTCTTTCTTTTCAGTTGCTGCACTAACCAGCTGCAATGTGCAACAGGACACGTTCTGTCAGTTGGTTTCTGTTTCTCTGACATTATGCTGGGTAACACCACCCAATCTAAAATCGCACTGGTCAAAACCTCTGCTAATCAAGATGAAAAACTTTATATACTCTCAAACATCTTCTGATTGGCTGTGGTTGTTTCATGTCAACTCAGAAATTTAGTGTAAACAAAGGTTTATCACTGAAATTCATAAATTCACAGAAATTTAGATTTCCAGGTTTATCACTGGAAACTTACATCTAGTTAACACATTTCTGCAATTCGGTCAGTCTTACACAATAAGTACACTACAACTTTCACATGTACCTGAGACAGGCAGACTTCAACATCCAGACATAATCCTCACAGTTTACACATCTGGTCATGCATAAACAAAAAAGAATAATATAACTAGCTATTTACGTTTTCAAGAGATGCCTGTAGCAATGCTAGGGTGTTGGGGTGGTTTCTAGGGTGTTGCTAGATGGATACCCGCAGGCCTGATACAAAAGAACCCACCCCCAAGTCTTTAGGATATTTTGAGCCCTGTATATCCTGGGTTCTTCATCTGAAGTATAAAGCCAAGTATGACCAAGAGTAAAAGTGACACTTGCTTTTTAGCACACGGCTTTAATTAAACGAGAGGACCTGCAGTGTGAAGCTATGAGGACTTGAGAGGAAATTTAAAAAAAAACGGGCTAAGGAAAAGAGATGGAAGAGTCAGAAACAAGCAAGCTGTCACATCACAGGTGGAAAGGTAATGAGAAAATGGACCAGGAAGGGAAGGGAGAGAGACAGAAACAATGTGCAGAGTTAAATATCAAAGAGGGAGTGAAAGGGACATGTGTGAGAAAGAAGCAAGAGTTCTTAGCCTATCAAAACTCTGACCCACTTTTACAATGTTGGATGTCCAAAGTCAACTCAGATTTATCGTTATTGCTTATTTGCTTAGCATGCGCCCTTTTCAAAGCGGTGCAGGGTTGAAACACTAGAGCATGTAACTTCAGTGGCTGCTCGCTCTAACCCACTTATTGTCGACAGCTGGGCCTGCAGACCCGGAAAGGGGTTCATAACACTGTAGACACAGCCGAACACCACAGACCGCTACAGCTGCCTCAACAGTGTTTCTGCAAGCAGACACTTGTCTCCAAACACATTCCATTATGTATTTGTTCTCTGCGTTGTTCCTTTCATTATTTTTTCTTTCTTTTCTTCTCATACTTTTTCTTGAAGTCTTTCCGGACCTTACAGAACGCTGGTGGCCGTGTTGTACAGTAGCTAAAGGAGGAAGTTGTATTTAAAGCTAAGGCAGAAAGGTTTTTAAAACAGGCAGAACCATCATTAGTCTGAGGTTTGGAAGTAGCAGGGATGGAGGAAAGGGTGGGGCGGAGAGGGGCTGGCATTGATCCCAGCTCCAGATTGGCTGACTCCCAGACCTCAGCACCTCTGGCCTCACATACCCTCTGGACACCCACTGTGCATGTGTTCACATATGGTCATGAATACACTTTCCATCGAAAAGATCACAAATTACTGTTGAGATCTCTCTTTAATTTATCCCAGGTAGACATGAGATTAAATGGAAACCAAATGGAGACATTTAAACCTGTTGCTTTTTTTCTAGAGTTCCACTAGAGTTACTGAAATGTTTCCTTTAGAATTACAGATAGGACCTCATCAATGTTGTCAATTAAGCCAAAAATACCTATGTTTACAATCAAAAGAGTTTTCAGTAGGAATTACAATTACGTTTCTCATTAAGTTACCACATGATCTCGGGTATTCTGTCTATACTAATTTGTAGTATATGCATTACAATGTGTCATTTCAATGTGTCAAATTCTTAACCTTTTCTGTTACAATTTGTTCAAATGAATTGACATAAAAGCAACTAAGACAGTGACATATAATTGAAACCTAAAATCTAAGATCTCCAATAAATCTGAGCTATGAAAAAGCTGCCTTTGAGCAAAATATTTTTTTCGATGATGCTTTTCCAGTTCATTAGTTTATACGCTTTAACAAATTGTACCCCGTGCCTCCATGTACCCAAATTGGGTCTAATTGCAGTTCTATTGCACTTTTATTGGATTTTCATGAAATTAAAGAAACTAAAATCGTGTTCACTGCTCTTTGGCTCTTGAGGGCTTCTTTGGCTCTTCAGGGTTTCTTTTAGCGCCTAAAGTAGCTGGTAAGTTTCTTTCATGGTATTAAAAGGGTGAAAAGCTCAATAAAGAGCCTTAAAATGCTTGGGGTTATTCACTGCAAAGCTATTATTTTATGTAGGTATTAGCTTTATCTGTATTCAGCAAGAAAAGCAGCCAGTGTCCGCTTCAATAGTAGAGCATCAGCACCAAGGTTCATATCGAGGCTGAGAAGGCCATTTGCTAATCTTCCTCTTTCAGGTCCTGACATATGCACACACACACCCAGGCGAGCACACAGCACTAAAGTCATCCCCTCCTGTTCTTTGTAGTGCTGTGGGTCCTGCTGACTCGTGGTGAATGGACCGCTGTGCTAACAGGCAGAAAATAGAGCCCAGCTCTCTGTTTGAGCTCTGGCCTCAAGAGGCTTTTGGCCGCATCGTTGCCCAGTGATAAACGAATTTGAATACGGGGGGCACACAGTCTTCTGGTGCCTTGCTAAATGCTAAACATCATCCACACACAGCATTCCTTTTTGAGGGCTTTACAAACATATCTCATTGCAGCCCTACCGAGGAGCGGCCAGCCTCAGCAGCCTGAGCGAACCTGTGCTTCACAGAGCACAGAAGTGGCTTTTCACACGTGCATGGTGATTGCAATAGCATGTAGGTCACTTTTCAGCATGTGCCTGAAATACACAGTAACAGCTTGATTTGATGAACGAACAAAAATAAAGAATGAAATGAAAGAACAAGGTTTAAGTGGTACAGTTGCTATTCATTTAATGGTGAAAAATCAGCCTTTGAAATCTTTGAAACAAGTGCTGATCTTTTCACAAGCGCGCGCACATATTTACAAACGCATTTATTAGGAACCAGCAACGTGGAACTTTTTTGACATTTACGGCATTGCATTTACACAAACTGAAGAAAATTCCCATGTGTTGTTTTTTAGAAAATGCCACAGACAAACGAATAGAGCTTAGCTCAGTCAGCAGTGTTTGTCTTTGTCAACTCACGCTCAGTGTAGGGAAGATAGAAATTAATTTCATCTCTCAAGAGCTGCAGTTACAGCTTTCTATGGCACGAAAGTCGTGTTCTGAAAAATGTTGAAATCAATATCTGAATCTCTGCACCTGCAGAACAATCTTGTTCTGTCCCCGCAAAGGTAAGTACAGATTTTATGGTGCTGTTCTTTCATCTGGAACACGATTGGCCCAACTGGAGCACATTACCATGTTACTTGTCTCGTTGTCTCATTCATAAACTAATAACTACCCTGCTGAAAAGACCAGCTGCTCACCAGCATGTAGTGTGTTTTGGATTGGGTATTTTTGATGTTGTTGTTTCCACCCGGAAATCCTAAATAACCATCAAGATTTACTTGTTTGTACTGGTCCACGAGCTTACTAGTATCAAACCATCACTATCCAGCATAAACCAGCCCGGGCCAGCATGGTAGTTGCTGAGCTAAGCTTTTTTAGGATGGTAGATTTCCTACAGGAATTAAAAATATGCGTATATGCCCCACAAGCGAATGATACACTCCTAGTGTGAACTTAAAAACAAGTTTGTTTGTTTAGCTTACACGGAAACCCATTTCTTTAACAGGAAACACACAGCAGACAAACTAAGCCCCTGTCCACATGTGGCCCCACACCTGGCGCCTTATGAGAGATAGAAAGCGACATGCTAAATGTTGGCACCAACAAGGAAGTTTAAGGTCAGGAGTCCTGTTTGTTTTTGTGTGTGTGCGCGTTTCCCTGTTTCCTCCACTACACGCATGGAATAACATCCCATAACAAAGGGTTTAGATCCTGCTTTCCGATGCTAATACAAAGTGATGGAGGAAATGAAACCTAGAGAGACTGAGACGACTGCTTTAGGAGCCACACAGAGTAGCGTTTACCAAATCTTTGTGTTGTGTAAGCCTGATGTACTAAACCCAACCTTTTTTCTTTTTAACTTAATAGCATTTTGGTTTATATTGTTAAAGTTACTAATATTATTATTGTGAGAACAAGCAGTACCATCTGTGCAAAACAGACTTTTCTAATCCTGTTTAATTCAGAATAGAAGGCAAATTACACCCTGCCCATAGCATACACATTTAGTTGTCTTTTCTTAAAAAGGAACTGAAACAATACGATGAAGGGCTATTGAGTTATTTGGTACAAATGTAATACGTGTGTTTTCCAAAGATCTTTCCAATTAACCTTCAGGAACCTGCTTGAGTGCCCCGGTTGGAAATCACATAATGAAACATAGAGGACAGTGCACAGGAAATGTTTGTAAAATGTGATTGTTAAGAGATAGAAAACAGGGTACCAGATGGCTGAAGTGGGAGGCCAAGTAGGTGTTTGCCTTAAGAATCAGGTTAGACACAACATGGCTTGTTAAGCACACACAAACACACACACACAGTCTGAAACGGTTGACCACATAGAGCTGCATGAGGAGCTAAGTGTCTGTTGGGTTGTAGCTTTGGGGTTAACCCAGGATTTGGGGATGCACCACATGCTGGAGATTAGGTTGGTTTAACACAGAAGGGGGTGGGGGGCAGAGCGGGAGTGGTTTATTGTGAGACAGTTAGTATGTGTTTTTGGATTTGGGTTGTGGAAATGTTGTACACTCATCTTCATCTGTCTGAGCATCCCAGAAGTTTTTCTGCATGATTACTCATTTACTGTTTACTATATATCAGACAAAACACAACACAAATTCATTGCTTTAGTACCCCAGAGGGTATGTTTGATGTACAAATCTGTTTACAAAAATATTACCAATTTTGTAGTGTTAAATTACATTACAATGAACATTAAATGATTTAGTTCTGTGCTACTAGCTGAGAGACAATTAAGGGGATTCTGGGATTGCTGTAGTGTTGTCATTTAGACATGTTACTATGACTCAGTACTGCTGCAGCCAATCCGATTCTGTTTGTTGGATTCATTCTAAGATGAAAGACTGCTGTAAATATCTTTACACCTTTTAACCATTTTTGGCATCTGATTTGTATTTGTAAAGTATGACTGTGTAAACCAGGAGTCTGTGACTAATTTGGCATGTGTGAGTGTTATATGCCTTCTCAAGTGTTAATAGTTTATCCCTAAATCCCACAAAAACCTTCAAATTAATTTTCATTTTGGTTAGGCTTTAAACGTTTTCTTGTAGTTGTCTTTAAAGAATTGTTAAAAAGAAGCCTAATTTTATTCTTCCACAGAGCTTGTAATGGATCAAAAATACTAATGTAAACATGTAAACTGGAGTGTGACACAAAGTCAGTGCGCTTCTGTTTATAAAAGAGAAAGTTTGGTTATGCGCATCTACACCAAACAAAACTAGATCAGTGTCATTATAATTAATGGAGCTGTCTACACTGGGAGAGCCCATTGCAGCAACGCACATTCAGTTGATTTCTCAACAGAACCCCAATCAGTCGTCAACAGAACCCCAATGGAGAACATTACCTGGCTAGTGGCCCCCAGTGTGTTTAAATTTTAAGACCCCTGGTTTAAAACCTTTTGTATTGTAACATTCCACAGTTGTGTGATTTGACCAAGATCTTCAGTGTTGGTTTGGAAATCCTATTTCAAACAAGTTCTTACAGGGGCTACATCTGCAGCGTGACTGTCAAACCATGGTGACTAACATGAATGATGAGAGAGAGAGAGAGAGAGAGAGAGAGAGAGAGAGAGAGAGAAAGATGGAGATGGAGATAACGCACGAGAGAAAGAGAGAAAGAGAGAGAGAGAGAGAGAGAGAGAGCAACATGGAGAGAACACAAGAGAGAATGCCCAGGGTTGAGGGTTAATTGTGAATATGAGGACGACTTTGATACAGGTCATATGCATGTCACATAAAATATATGCGAGCGACCAAGAGAACGTTGCAATGAAAGAAAGTTGGTGTGACTGGATGAAAAACAGCTATCAGTATCGATCAGCAACCCAAACTTAAAATGTGTTCCTGTTGCTCAGTTAGTAGAGCATGATGCTAGCAACTCTAAGATTGTGGGTTTGATCCCAGGGAACCAAACAAAATGAGAAAATAAAAGCTTTAAATGCACTACAAGTTGTTTGGATAAAAGCATCAGCCAAATGCATTAAAATAAATGGCTGTGAATTATTTTTATTTGTTCCCTTTTTCATTTGCTTTTACCCCATTGACACTGATGGAGTCTGATGGAGGGATGGACCATTAACTGGAAAGCCAGTGGAGCATTGGAAGCTCTTTGGAGAAGGAGTGTTCTCTTATTTTCTTTTGTTCTCTCCCACTTGTTCTGTTTCTTTCCCTTCTAGTCTCTTCTAGATGCCTCTCCTGTTGCCAGGGTCTCTAACATTTTTACCCTTTGTTCCCCTTCTTCATTTTATCTGCATCCCTCGTTCACATGCTGGCGGTTCTCCTAGGAAGAGTTCGGCTTGGCCGAGCGTGCTGGCTTATCTTCAGTACTCAAAGTCCTAACCCTTCAACCAAAACCTCCATCTTTCCAAGAACACTTCAACTTTCTCTTACCTGTCTCTCTGAGCTTTGATGTACATATTGTCTTCTCCAAAACTTTTGAGTACCTTGTCTGTGTATGTTTTTCCATTTCTCATATTAAAGCTGTTCAGATAACCCTACTGTTGCCTGCCTCAAGGCAGCTCTACATCAATATTGCCCTTTTCCCCTTTCACTTGTCGGTCTGCTCCAAGTTCCTTGCCTACCGAGTCCATCAGAATCTCTAACCCTCACCTTCACCAGCCCTGAAGCTTGAAGAACCAATCAGCTTATCTCCACGCCGCATCCCTTTCCACCCCAACCCATCACTAACCCCTAATTTTGTTTCCCAGTGTGTTTTTATGTTTTGCTGTGGATAGTCTAGCATTGTTGATCAATTATCGGGTCAATTTAGCAATTGTGTTGCGGCGTATAGTAAAACTAAAGCCGTTTCTGGGGCTTTCTTCGTAGTCCTTGTTTGGCTGCTCTATTCCTCCACTGTGGTTGTGAAACCTCCACTGTGGTTGTTTGTGTTTTAATTATTCCCTTTTAATAGGGGGATCAAAGGTGCTGCTGGCAGGGTTGGATCTTCATTCATGTTTACGTGCAGGCGTATACACCCGCACACTTTTTTTTTTTAGTTTTACTATGAATGTTCTATTATTAAAACCATGAAGTGCCTGTTGTAATGGTATAATGACTCCAGTTTGACTCCTGCTTGTTGCAGCCTTTCACACTTTATAGGTTAGACATTATATAGCTCTTGTAGAATGATCTACTGTATCTGTATTTAGTCAGTTAAGGTTGTCTGTGGTGCAAAACTGGTGGGTGGGTGGCAAATATTATAAAATACAACTACCATATATGGACATGAAATCAACTTCCTGTAACTTTCCCTTTATGCAGACACTTTTATCCAAAGTGACTAACAGCACATTCAAGTTATACACTTTGTCAGTACGTGCACCCTGGAACCAAACCTGCAACCTTTTGGGCTGGTAATGCAATGCCCTACCAACTTAATATCAAAAACTGTAGTGCATCCGATCAAATGCCAATGTAGTTTTCACAGTAACATGACACCTCAGGTCCTTTTGTGTTCACACTGAGGCTTTTACACAAGATTTGAAAGCACAGTGACTCCTGAATTGAAACCACTGGTGGTTTTAGTGCTAATTCGTGCATAGATTATACATCTGTGTGGTATGTATTATTCTCCAGTAAACCAAGAATTATTCTTCATTATAATTCAGTGCATGTAGAAATGAAGAAATGTGTCACGC
>JAZGTJ010006672.1:9415-24408 GCA_036877575.1 Botia almorhae | reverse complement strand
GGCTAACCTGCTCACTCGTGTGCATCCGCGTTTGAGTTCTCTGTCACGCTACACGGGGACCACTTCTCGATCGACCACTTCTTGTCTGGCCTCCGTGACACTCAATGGGTGTGCACTAACTGGATGGGTTAAATGCAGAAGACAAATTCCAAGTATGGGTCACCATACTTGGCCAAACATGTTACTTCACATTTGACATATTTGTATTAGCGTTCACAATTTTTTAAGTGTTTCTTGTAAGCCTAAGTACATTTAAGAGCATCATAGAGACCATTGGCGCTAATGGTCTCTATGCTTACGATATACTAATGCTAATGCTTACGATGCATACTTAGGCTTACAATGCTTTTGAGAAACAAATATAGTGTGTCATTATTATTATGAAAATGTATCCTTTTCACTTCAATCTGCATTAATAATTTAAGTTTAGATCTGATGATTGACTTTGACTCCTGGTCTTCTCTTATTTATTCAATACAAAATTACACCTGTTTAATAAGCTTATATATAACTAGCACAACTGCAGGATGTTAATTTTTTCGCACCCGTGTGAGTAGGGTGTATATATCTCTGAGCCAGTGTCTTGTGGGACTTGTGGGCAGATGGGTGTGTATATTTTATCCTCCCCCGTTCTGTCCAAATGTGTGTGTTTTTCATGGGACTATCACTGCCCTCTCCACTGCCTACCAGCCAGCAGACAACAACAAGCACTCTGGGAAAATTGACCAACCAGAGGCAAACTGCCAGTCCATTTGTCTACTCTTTCACTCAAACATACTGTATTTTTAAGCAGACTGTATTTTAAAGTCAGCAGAGTTTGTACAGGAGAAAGTTGCCAAAGCTGTCTGCTAGTAGCTGGGGACTAAAGGCCTAGTGGGAGGAGGAGTGGCTCTCACTCTAGATTATACGTCCTAGCTTTTAACGGCATGTTCACAAATTGATGCCGGGCTCCTCAGGGGTTGCCAGGGCATTAAATGGCACTAAAATATTCATATGTGAGTGCATTTAGCAGAGCACAGATGATGGGCGGCTCCCAGGAGAGGCCACAGTAAAGTGCTGCTGGGCTCTGATCCCTGTGCCATCTTTCCTCACCACTATGTGCCCTATTCATGAGTGTGGAGAGTATCTGCAACCAAAGAGGTGGTTTGATTGAAACTCTCTAAGAATCATCCAGGCATGATGAGTAAAGTATAAACTCTTTTATCTTATGTGTGTCACTTTATAACAGTTTGTATTTTTTCTCTTTAGAAGGTTTATTGTGGGGTCAATCATATTGTCTGTGGCGTTACATAAAACGGAAGAATAAAACTAAAACTAAAAAAATAGTCTAAAACTACTTTTATGAATAACTATTTACATCTACATTACTTTATTTGGTTGGCAGACCCTTTTAACTAAAGTGGCAAATGAGGTAATTACATCACATTTACTTTTTCTTAAGAGCAAAAAATAAACGTATACAATGCCAAGTATAGTATAAGCTACACAACCTAGCAGAGCAGAGAATTTTTGCTGTTCTTTCTACCAAAGAGGAACTAAAGAGATTGTTTTGTAAAGCAATTTTATATCTCTTAATAAAGAAGCCAGATATCACACATTTACTGACCATAGACAACATGAAATAACATACATGGTTAGGAGTGTATTGAGCTTTAAATCTGATGTGGGTGACCACAGGTGGCCAGTGGAGTGGGACCAAGGGGGCTATTTTTTGCTTTGATTGTTTAAAGAGTATTATTTGAACTCTGTTTAGCTATTTAATTATTTAACTATTTTGTGTTCTATGGAAGAAAGTAGTGGTTAAATATGACAGAACTAATCATTAGAAATGATTCGATTATTAATTATATATTATAATTATATTTCTGTGCTAATTGCTAAATGTGTGTAGCAATTTGTGTAGTCGGGTGTTTTTTAAATTATGTTTAGTTAATGCAATGCAGTAATAATAGCAATATAAAAATATTGTGGATAAAGTGTAATTTCCAGACAGTAATTTACAAACATTTCAATTACATGAACATAAAATTCCATAAATTCTGAATTTCATCATCTTTATAAGATACCTTCTGTTCCTCAGACAGAATCCATCTTTCCTATATCAACCTCCCAGCTTTGTTCTGGTTACCAGCTTCTATATAACAAATTTAAGTGAAATGTAAAAAATTGTAGTCATGGAAACTGAAGTCTCTGGAGTAGATGTCTTCTGCTGAGCGACTTCATCTCAATGCACTTATGAAGAATGTTTTTAAAAGGAAACCTGAGAAGCTTTTTAAAATATGATGTATAATTTATCTGCATTCTTTCCTGGCTCAGATCTTTTTGAAAGACTGTTTGGGATTTAATGCAATGGCCACGTGACTGCTGCATGCTTCAATATACAGTAATATTCTTTTCTGGTTAACTCGTGTATTGATTTGACTATCGTGTTTGACATAGTGTACTGATTATAATTTAGGATCTTCAACACAAAATTCTGCAAAACAATTTAGAAGCACTTTACAAAGATCCTGTGTAATTTTAAGCCATGTGTAGATATTTTAAGGTAAAAACAGACATTTATTTAATTAGTAAACATTATGAATGTCTGATGTGTATGTGTATACACATATGTGTATGTGTGACAGATGCATTTGTTGCAATGCTTTATAATAAATTGTGTTAGTTAGACCCAGAAGGGTCTTTGCAACATAAACTGTAGAATATAGAATAATAGATCTTTATACCACCTTCTTTTCAAAAAAGAAACCTGCTATGGAGAAAACATACCGTAAAAACATTTCAATGTAGTCATGTAATGTTAATGTAAGTGGAGTCACAGTTCAAGTGTAGTAGTTATAAATGGTCTGAATTATTGAGCCCTCTTGACTGCTTCTGATTGTGATGTCACATACATCTACAGTAGTCATTGTTACTGTGACTTATTGTCTTTCTCTGTCAGTGTCAAAGTATCTTAGAGATGATTCAGAGCCAGTTTCCTTTACTTAAGCACTCAGATGAAAACGAGAGCTTATATGGATATAAAAATGTAAAAAGTAAATTTTATTTTATTAATACTTAATTCTTTCAAAATCACCTTTAGTTTTACATGTAATGTTACATGGGTTACGTGATAAGATTTTCATGAAGTTTCATATACCTATTTTGTTCATTTGCACGTTATGGGGAACCCTAGGGCTGCTAGGAAAAGTTTGGTCAGTAACCACAAACATTCAAATGACCTAGACTTAGTCATACGAGACATGTGGACTATCCCCCTGTGTTTTCTTAACTGTACATTATTCCATTCAATGGTAATGTAGCTCTGTTAAATTACTAAGCCTTGAGTTTAAAGAATTAAATACAGGATGTGAGTATGTGGGTGTCTATCCTAGTATGTAAATTTCACGGTTCTTTATTCTTTATTTTTTATGTTCTTGGGTGGTTGACAGTACGAGACTATTAAAAAACTATAGTTCTTTGATGTTTCATTAAGTTCAATCAATGTTTGATTACAAAATTATATCTCTCATATGTCCGTAAAGAAATTGGCATTTAAATACATATTACACACAAGACAAAGTAATAACTGAATTTATAAAAATGACCTTGATCAAAAGTTTACATAGTTTACATTTTGTTATATTTACAAAATATATACAGCATTGTGAATAATTGCAACTGATCTTAATATATGGTCTGTCTTGGGAACATTTACTGGCTCTTTGCACAATTAGCAACAGTCTGTCTAATCAGATTGTCATACTTTTACCTTGTCATTGAATTACATTCAATTAACTCTGGGTAAATGCTGGCCTACATTTTGCACACACAAGATGCCTATCTCTGAAGTATATGGCCCACTCTCTCTGTGTGACCTACAAAACACTGCACTATAGCAACAGTCCCAAAGCTCGGGTCAGTCTGTCTTGTTTCTGAGGCTGCTCTCAACAGGGAAACAGCCTTAAAGTGAGGCTGAATGTCTTTACTTGAGGAGCCCTGAGGCGACAATGTACATGTTTAAAAACACCTGCACTCCAACCACTCTTAGTGCGCTGTTGTGTTCTTCAAAAATGGCACATTTGTTTCTGAAAGCCAGATTTACCACAATTCCATGGGGGTCCCTCTGAGTGGCAGAAGTGTCTGAGGTAAATGTTCGTGGAATGTGGACAAGACATGGTTGGGAGGTAAACAGATGTTTTCGCTCATTTCTGGTGAAGAGACTGCAGAGCAACCCACTCTTCACCTGTAGGAAGTTCTGACCCGCTGTGGCAGTCAGTAATGGGACTGGTGCAAAAATGATGATGTGGAACAATAAATGGCCTCTGCTTGTATTAGTCTTGGGGCAATGCACTGCATCTGACCACTGCTTAAACTGAGACCTGCTTCAGGCTACCTAACCACAAGAACAGACAATTGCTTGTCTTTTACACTTGCTATGGCCTTTGTCTTTCACGATATGCTTTGTATTGAGACACTTCACTCCCCAAACCCCACACAAAAGACACAGTGCAAATATCCAAGAAATTCATCACTACTTGAATTACAATATATTTAAACTTAATAAATTGGTCAATTATGATTTTAGAGATCATTTGTGCAAAAATAACCCTTCACTAATATTACAGAAGAGGGTCATCTACAGGAGGAACAGGACAGGATGTACATTTTAAGAATGCAAAAATGCTAATTATCACAAATACTGACAGATGCTGTCACTGATTTTATTATGTACATGTGATTGAGATAACATAAATCATAAGATGACAACTGGATGACTTATGGTCCAAAAGTAAAGGAAAAAAGAGCCAAACACCAATACAAAAAAAGTATTAAGTCAAGTATTGTGCATATGATTCGGCACAGGAAACAAGGTAAAAAAAAACATTTGGCAATGGCACTGGTCTAACTGAACCGACCATAAAAATGTTCGAACAAACATCTTAAACTAAGCAGATGGAGATAAAGTCTGCAATCAACAGAATATTAAGCAAGTGCACAGTGACTCAACGCTTTAATGATATAGTTACCTATAACAAACAATGAAGTACCCTGTTGTAATTACAGAAACCATAAAAATAAACTATTTTAGTTGTAATCATCAATGGAAACATTATCCATTACAGATGTTTTGTCTTGTATTTAGCATAGTGGGGGCAATGTTTGCCAGGCAAACTAAATACAGACAAATTAAAGATACACTTTACATTTGGATATTTACATTAGGCTAGGGCGAGTTAATTTCTAATTTCTCGCATGTGGATATTAGGCTCATTCTCATTTTCCCCCAGAAGAGCATGTTTTTCCTTTCTCTTTTTTCTCTCTCTTTCAACAAACTATTTGTATCTAAAGCCTCACTAAGATTACAGAACCCACAAGAAAACTATCCTGACTTAACACATATCAGTTCTGCTTTATGTGGAGAATGTTAAGTACATACAAAATTCAAATGTCAAGGTTTAGCACCATGCTATTCAAACTTAATTATATTCTTTCTTCATAACCTTTTTGTAAGTAATAAGCTTACCAAACGAAGTGTGAGAGGACACTTCAGTCTTTTCAAACATTAGCTTTCTTTTACACCTACAGACTGCAAATTGTTTTTTGTGCTAACGCTTTTTAATTGTTTTTCGAGGGCTTTGAAATTGAACTGATATTTCCATGTTTACAACAACCATTTTTAGTTTATGGCACAGGCTGTTGCAGTCTTGTAAATGCACAGTGGCACAGTACAGTCTTGTAAATGTACAGTGGCACAGTACAGTCTTGTAAATGTCATGTAAAACAACAGACTTCTTGTAAGAAGTCAAGGTATAGAACCTGGGAGAATTAGATGATCAGATCAGAGCTTCTTCAGCCAAAGTGTGCCCTTAAACACTGTGGTCTGTCTAGTCTCTTGCAGTGAATCACTGTCTGTGCACATTAGCCAAAATGTACCAGACTTATGACTGTGGTAAAAGAGTGCTGTAATCCATCAGCATCAGTCTCGCTCAATGTGTAGTTCTCTTTGACAATACGGTCACAGCCAATCTCTCCGTTCCCAAAGAAACCCAGGAGTGGAATGTTGGAGAAGATCTTGCGGAAGGCGTCAGCCTCCACATTACGCTGGTTATTGTAGGTGTTATGTCCCCGCCCCACGCAGGCAAACATAAAACCAATGGTGTTTCTCTCTGGGATATTGGCAGCCTTCAGGCGCTGGATGGTGTCCTCGGCTGCTTTGGGGCTGCTTACGTCCTGCTCCACCAGTACTGAGGCGCCCTGGATCTTGGAGCCACTAAAAGTCAGTCCCACTGCCCCGAAAGAACCTGAAGAACAGCTGCAAAAAACAAAACAAAGGAACATTTCCTAAATAATCATAGTCATCCAGTGATCAGAAAACACCTCCATGTGCTTTAGCAAGTGCACATGTATCACCTCATAAAACTGCCTCATGAAAACAACTAATTCATGTACACATGGACAATTGCAAAAAGAGACAAGAGTTAAAGGGGAACCAAAATGTCTATACAATAAAACCTCTAGATATAAAATGACAAAAAACAGGAACTAACTTGAATGGTCTAAATTTACCAAGAACTGTCTTCACTTACCAGTTTGTGTCATTGGAAAAGACTCTTTCCACTTGTCCTCCAACAATAAGTACATTACTTTGGGAAAGGGGTTCCAGTAGCTTGTTTAGAAAGCGGCCACCTCCGGGTTTGTAGGTTTCATAGTCAAACATCAGCACTACCTTTAGATCAGGATTATTAATCAACCCTGAGAATCAGATACAGAACATTGTGACATGACAACAACTACTGACTACATAACTACTCCAAATGGTCATAATCCCCTGATTAAACCTTTACAACTTTACTATTGTTGTGATCTATAGAGTAATATACCTTACCTGCTTCCTCCATTGCTGTTTCACTAAGGCTCTTTTTACAGAAATGAAAAAGCCGAATGCTGACCCCATCCATTGCAGGGAAAAACAGACTAAAGCCAGCTTCACCTTCCTCATACTCCTGTGGAGGGCTGCTAGGCGAACCACTAGGGGTCACTATAGCACAAAATATAAGAACACCCTCACAGTAAACATTTTAACAGCTATCTGTCACAAGTACAAATTGATAGTGGAACACAGAAATAGAGACAATTAATCTTACCCACAATTCCCGGTACCACAACACCTACTATTTTACAACTGTTGGGCAACAAGCGTCTCAGCTTCTCAACAGGATCTGACTCCACTGCATCCTCACACTTCCTGGCTGCAACATAGGATGAAGGACCAAGGTAAATCTCCTGATCGTCAATGTCAGTTGTTTCTTTTCCCACAGGTAAGAAACTGCAAGTATCTTACCCTTTTTGTGTCTGTAATTAACAGGCCCATTAAAGTTTTCCCCATCTACCATTAAGAGGGCCGTCTGGGGCAGCAGATAGATATTCTGCAGAAATATGGTTGAACAAAAGGCAAACAATCAAACAAGTTGTTGACAAATGATAGATACAAACAAATATAGCAACATGAGCATACATGTATGGTGCACTCCAAGCTGGTATACTATGATACAATAATTTTGCAAAAGGCTACTGAAAGTTTTAGTAAAAATGGGCAAATGCAAAACCTCCAGACCTCCAAGTCATCTGCCATTGTTTTAAGCAAAACGTGTTCCTCATATATGGATGCGCCAGAGGCTGAGAGCCAGGTCAATCTCTGCTGGGTCCTCAAGACTCGACGTGCACAGTTCCTCCATAGCCTGCAAACACTACAGAAATACAAACTTCCTTAAGTGCTACTGTGGCATTTCATAGAATATGCTGTTTGATATTTCTATAAATAACAATAAGAACGTTCTCACGACTTAAAAACACATCTAGTGACTGCTGAAAGTGCAGTTTAACCACCTATTATGGGTCAGTAGTGATGTATTGTGACGGTATATAACGATATTTTCTATTGTTATAACTGTTGTTATTAAAGCATCACCAGAAACGTATCAATCTTTATACCCCTCACTACTTTGTTGCATTACATGACTAACAGTAATGTGCTGATTATTATAATTAAACATAATTACGTAACCCTATCTTACTTGTTATAATTTTAGTTTACATCAAACAGCTAACCTATGGTTGACTGAACGATGCTTTCCGGTTAGCTCCAAGCTAACAGGCTAAATGCCTGCAGTAAGCAAGAATATTTTACCTTGCTATCCGAAAGAGAGTTTTAGTCGGCACAAACGTTAAAATCCTCTCCACAACTTCGGCAACATTACTCAAAATATATCCTGCTTTACTTTCCGCCAAGATGTTTGGCGGAATTTCCTCTCCGTCCATTGTAAACGGGTTTACTCCTCACAATTCACCTTACAGAAGAAAGTAGAGCCGGAAGTTACATAAACGTCGTCCAGTGACACATTAAAAATAACGAGCTGTCAAATATTGTTTGTAATTAAAATTAATAATTTAAACTAAAAATATTTTAATATTCAATAAAGCCACAAGTTTATACAACAAAGATATTCATGTTAAGTATAGCCAGCAATTAGTTGCAAAAAGTAAATATTTATATTTATGTATCTAAGGCTATGCATTACACTTGCATAATACAAAATGTGGACTGCCAATTTCACAGGTGTTTAACTACACTTTTTTAACTTCTTAAATTATTATTTTAAAGGTGCTATTATGTGGATATATCTAAATATAGGCTGCTCAATAGACACACAGCACATATCTGGAAATATACATGATCTAAAGAGTTAAAAATCAGGGGACATTTTTTAGGTGAATACTGCCTTGTATGTACAATACATCCATGACTTTTGATAAAAAAGAAGAGACAAATAAAGTAAAAATGATAAGAGAAATTTTAGTTCTGGGAATATCTACCTTAAACGGTTAGTAAAGTTTATGCTGAAATCATTTATCAGTATTCTATGGCTACATAATTTCTTCATTTGGATCCAGTATTTGAAATACAATGGACTAGGTTTTAGTGTTATTATGGATTATGGGAACATGGGCTGTAATATTTTAATGGTATGAAGTTAAACATTAAAGGTGTAGATAAATGTCAAAAGAGAGAAGCAACATGAGGTGATGAGAGGAGCTTTTTTGGATTTTATTCAAGCTTCTTAACAATAAATTAAGGACATATGAAATCAAAAGAGTTAGGACATACTAAAGAGAAAGTGAGTGGGGAGTGGGGAGCTTACAGAGATGAGAGGAACTTTTATTTTACAGAAAGCACAAAATTTCTGTACAATAGATGGGACCGTAGAGCTGAGCGCTCCATTCCCACTGAAAATGAGTGTGATGGAGGAAAGCGGCAACAGAAAGAAAAAATAAACAAAGGAACAGAAGGAGATGCCGCTGAGGTGGTGCCCGGAGCCAGAGTTGAGATGTAAACAATTTAACTGTGCAGGGGAAAAGGAAAAAACAAGTTGAAAGAAATAAAACAAAGTGACATAAAATAGAACGCATGCAACAAAAGACACAATACATCACCTTACACTGAGTAATTCAACTGAAGGCCTCAGGTGACGCAGGCTTTATATTTTATACTGCATTCAGCCTAAATTGTATAGCCTTAACTTTATCTTAAAGTGTAAGATCACCAAATTAAATAAATCTGTCATAATTAACTAAATTTCAAGTTATTCCAAACCCTATGAACTTTCTTTCTTCAATGGAACACAAGAGGAGAAATTCCAAAGAATGTTAATGCTGGTCATTTTACTATATACTAAAAGTGAATAAGGACCAAGGCTGTTCTGCCTAACATCTCCTCTTGTGCTCCACAGATTTTTCATTTTTGGGTGAACTATTGCAACAAACCTAAAACTTAAAAGTAGGTAGGAATGCTCTAGAAAATGTTTGCGTATAAAGCAATGTGTGCATGTGTACAATCTCTGACTGGTGGGGATAGTTACATGGAGGTCATGTCGTTGAGAGCGTGGTCCAGCTCCTCGCTGATGGCTTTGTACTTGAGTTTCTGGGCATACAATTCATCTAAAGTAGCCAGTTAAAGGCCAGAATGGTAGAGGGTTTTTTTGTGTGGGGAAGAAGTGTAAAGAATTAATAAATAAGAAAACAAGAATTCCAGAGATGGATTGAGTAGTAACAAATGATCAGATCAGATTAAGAGAGAGAGAGAGAGAGAGAGAGAGAGAAACAAAACTACATGAACTAAGGATAAACAAAATAAATAATAAAATTAAGTTAATCACCAAAAGAAACATTATCTTTTATATGCCTAAAGATATATATAGCAGTATGTATATAGCATGGTATGTACTAATGCTAATTCACTGGCACATTCCTAGAATCACAATGTGGATGGTTCACATTACCAGATGAATGATCTAGACAGATGTACCATCTCTCTATGACACTAAAATGGTAACTTTTGTTGTATGGTAAAACGTCTGATTTTAACCACTATCCAATACCAGCATGACAAATAGTGAGAAACAAATTGACATACCTTCAAGATCATCAATAGTCTTCTCAAGCTTAGCGACTGATCTCTCAGCAAATTCAGCACGAGTCTCAGCCTGAAACACAGAGATGTAAATCCCTCTCATATCTGCTCACAAACATGGTGTTATGATATGAAGAAAATGGTGAGTGGGTGAACTTACCTCCTTCAGCTTGTCAGTCAGGACCTTGATCTCCTCCTCATACTTATCCTCCTTCTGGGAGTACTGTTAATAGAAAAGACAGGAGATAAGTTTAAATGGCTGTCTGTTAACATCAACACACAAACCTTTGTATATAAACACGTATATATGAATGTATATAATCACTCACCTACAGACACACACACAGGTTTGTTTTAATATACTAGTGAGGACACCTATTAAACTTTCATTGTTTTTACACCAGCTAATGATATTTTTTTAATTTCCTAACGTTTAGGCCCAAGCCTTACAAAGATCTGTTAAGTAAACAATTTTTTAGGCTTAAACATTTACCAGTGAGGACCACCTAAAACGTGCTCAGTTTGACATTTTTCACTACACTGTATGTGTAAGAAGATTGCATAGCTAAACCTGTACACACACACACAAAACCTGTACAAATGACCATACGTGCACAGTGTTAGCTTACTTTCTCAGCCTGGGCCTCCAGAGACTTCATGTTGTTGGTCACAGTTTTCAACTCCTCCTCCAGCTCAGAGCACTTACTAAAGTGAGAGGCAGTAACAAGAGAGAATTTGAGACAAACACTGACAGATAGAAGCTCCAATGAAAAATAAACAGTTGGGTTATTGAGTCTAAATGTTTTTAAAATAATTTAAGACCAGTAAAGCACCTTATATCTATCAGTAGTTGATCTGACCCACAAATCATTTAGAATTTGAATAGCACACAGGGGTGATGTTGATGCAATTCTTTTTACCTCTCATTAAGCTCAGCACGCTCTTCTGTACGCTCCAACTCACCCTCAACAATCACCAGCTTACGAGCCACCTGTGTAACATCACAAGGAAAACAGTGCATATGTGTTTAAGTGTGTGTGAAGGAAAAACATAACTTACTAGAAACTGAAAATGTTTCAAAGCATTGGTGTAAATAAAAATAGCACAGAGAAAAAGAGAGTGAGAAAACTGACCTCCTCATACTTGCGGTCAGCCTCCTCAGCAATGTGCTTGGCCTCCTTCAACTGAATCTCCTGTATTTCCATCTTCTCTTCATCCTTAAGGGCCCTATTCTCAATGACCTTCATGCCTCTGAGAGGAGGGACAGATTCTGTGAGTAACCATCACTGCCTAAAAGTCTGGTTCCTTTTAATTCATTTTAGTTAGTGGAACTAATGGAGTCAATCCATTAGCAATTCAGTTACAACCTCAAATGAATTTCATAAAGCTACACAGTGGCTATGAGGTTTCTATACACACCTCTCACTCTCATCAGCAGCCTTCTCAGCCTCCTCCAGCTTCTGCAGAGCAGTGGCCAGACGCTCCTGAGCACGATCCAACTCTTCCTCAACCAGCTGGATACGTCTGTTCAGGGAAGCCACGTCACCCTCAGCCTGCACATATACAACCACACTTATCAACACTAATAAAAACATGATAAATAGGTGAAGTACAAAAAACACAAAGATTTCTTTTAATTCCAAAAGATCTTCGGCAAGAAATCACGAGTTGACCAATACCATACCAAATAAAAAGAGTTAGCAACTAAGGATGAACAGGGAGTTATTAGTTATAGTTAGTTATTATTATTGATAATATTATCAATATAATAAGCAATGTTGAAAGACTCAGGTGGAAAATGTCAAAAACATCAAGGCCTGATCTATCTATCATGTTAAATTATAGCTTATATATCTTCTTAACACCACATCTGTAATGATATTTACAGATGGTTTATTTCTGTTTTTACCTATCCTGCCTCTTGATAACATCTGATGCGCTGTATGGCCCTGCAGTTGGCCTGCTAATGCACTTACATTATTACGTTCTGACTCGAGGTCCTCCTGTAGTGCCATAAGCGATATTATTGTTTTGACTCTTTTAAAGAACGACCGTTTTTGGCCACCTGCCTTATTTCTAAATGCCATTAAAAATCTGATTGCACTTCCTATCTCATCACCAGACTGCTATAAAATAAACTCATATATAACAACAATTAAACAAATTAAATGTTTTTTGAGCTACAATGTTCTGAAATGGCAACATTTGTGGTTTAGTAACATTCGTTGTTTTCGCCTGTTATTCGTTTCACTTTGAAACTCTTAAAGATAAAACACTTTCACAGTTTATACGCAACCTGGTAATCTGTGCAACTGTGTGAGTTTGCAGCGCCATCTAGTGTTTTGCAGCTATATTACCGGTAATGCACAATGTGCCTCTGCGACGGGCAGAGCACTTCAGTAAAACGAGTCTGGCCTTTCATTATGGGCCTTATCTATAAGGTTGTATCTAATGTAATTGTGTGGGGTTATTTTATTATTAATAACGTAATAAAGAAACTCAAGAAAAGATAAATTTACCTTTGATAACAATAAAATGGCCCTAAAACCTTATGACAATATAAATACTAAATAGTGAACTCTTACTGGGGCAGAGCCGCCACTACCAAGTAATTTCTAACAATTTTTAATTATTTGGTGACCTTATTTTAATTAAAATGTCAGTGTAGTAATTGTAGTCATTGTTTGGGCATCTAAAAACTTTATGAAAAGTTGAACATTAAGATTGCAGATAAGTGCCTTCTTTGTTTACTGTGCCAGCCCAGAGTAATTGCTGGGCCCTGCCCTCTCTAAACAATTCCTGGCATGGGTGAAATTCTACACGGACCCCCATTAAGACACTAAGGTGGGCACAGATGAACCCCTAGATGCCAGTATTGCCTTTTTTAGCACAGAGCTAAATTTAATATACCATTTGCATACACTCTTCTGCTACTATACATATGGCTGGCTATTTTTGCATGTGTATCTTGGTATTCATTTGCTTGGTGGTGCAACTATAAGTAATAAGTACCTTTTATAATTTATGACTCTGTTCTGACTGTGCTCCGTAGTTTTTAATTAATGTATAGTAGGCTACTAATAGTAATTGAGCCAAAGAGCCAAGTGATAAATATGAAAACACTGATTGGCATGAGTGGGCACAGGCTGTGTGGCATCAGAAGGAACCCCTGTGTGCCCATGAATGTGCTTACATCGGTAGCTTTCTTCTCAGCCAGCTCCAGTTTTTCCTGAGCATCCTTCAGGGCCTCAGAGTATTTGTCCAACTCATCCTCAGTGGCCTTTAGCTTCTTCTGCAGGGCAACCAGGTCATCCTCGAGCTGCAGGAACACCACGTGTGTTAATACAAATGGAGACAGACGTGAAAAACAGCTGCCAGCTGTGTTGGGCATTAATGTTCAATTAACACATTTCATAAATGTGTTATATAAAAATCCTACAAATAGGTTGTCTGGATGTACACAGGTTACATTATCATTTAAACATGTTGATGCAAAGAAGTTCTTTACTAAAACCGACCAAAGAGACTTAATAGATTTCTAATAAAAACTCAAGTAAATAAATAAATCCATATGATTGTCGCTAGTTGTATATGCCACAGAGTAGTCTTATCTATAAACCAAAATGGTGTGAAAGGGAATTATCCCACAGGTTTCATGTCCGACCTGCTTGCTTCTGTCCTCTGCTCCCTTCTTATCTGCCTCAGCCTGCTCTGCTCTGTCCAAGGCATTCTCCTTGTCGAGCTTGAGCATCTGCATCTTCTTCTTAATGGCATCCATGGCTGCGTTAGTGTACGGGTGGTCGCACCAAACACTGGACTGAGAGAGGCGATGAGCGTCTGTGCTGAACTGAACGCTGAGCTGGAGTGCGAGCTGGTCTCGCTGTAGCCTGTCAAATATGTGCCTTCACAGGATCCGGACAAGTTCCGCAGGACACCCAATACTTTTTTGGGAACAGCCCCTAACAGATCGCTCTGCGTCGCCTCTTTTTTTAAGGATCTGGGCGACGATTCGCTGGCCTCAGACATTTGACCGTTCATATGGCTATATATGGGATCTGAAGGCCAAGACGTCTTAGAAGGGGCCACATACTATTTCTAACTCACCAAACCTGGACAGAAAATAAAGGAAGAGGACCAAAAATATTCAGAAATCAATTTATACCCTGTCCCGTTCTAAAAAATATTTCGTTGAGAATGCATTTGTTTAAATCTTTACATGGGTGCACCTCAATATATAAGACGCGCGTTTCATATTCTTTGATTTTTTTTATACCGTTTATAGCTTTATAGACATAGTTCTTTTTTATACAGCACATGGGGACACGGGCTTGTGTAAGTGATCATGTTCGGAAAAAGCGTTATTATCTTTGGGTCAGTGTTAAAGTGGAGAAGCATGTCAACGACTCCCACAGGCATTGTTTCTAATCTGAAGAGCCTTAGATATGATGGCTGTTAAACAACAATCTCTCAGCACGCTTGCAGGGTTGAAGCACGGCGCTCATTCATTGCCAAAGACCATGTTGTTTTTAATCGGCAGCAGCAA
>JAZGTJ010006671.1:0-24409 GCA_036877575.1 Botia almorhae | reverse complement strand
GCGAGGACTGACACGAGGTCATGAGGACGAGCGAGGACTGACACGAGGTCATGAGGACGAGCGAGGACTGACACGAGGTCATGAGGAGGAGCGAGGACTGACACGAGGACATGAGGAGGAGCGAGGACTGACACGAGGTCATGAGGAGGAGCGAGGACTGACACGAGGTCATGAGGACGAGCGAGGACTGACACGAGGTCATGAGGACGAGCGAGGACTGACACGAGGTCATGAGGAGGAGCGAGGACTGACATGAGGTCATGAGGAGGACCTCTAGGAGGTTTCAGAAATGCAGGTGAAACACTTACTTCTGTCTGGATGGAAAGTCTGAGAAAGACACGTAAAATTCTTTGGATGGTGGAATGTTTCCGTGATCTCTGGCGAAGTGTCGAACAGCTCGGCACAGAAAGGGATAAACCCTGAAATCACACAAGATCAGAAAGATCTCAGAAACACATGAGATCTGATAATACAGGCAACATGACTCTTCATTCACCAATCCATTCTCATGCTTTGTGCTAAATTAACACCAATTTAAAGCTGCAAACTGTAACTTTATTTGTTTAAATCAGTTACTAAGCAAGTGCATGACAGATCAGCGTTTAACACAATCTCCTCACCTTACCCTGACTCACAACAGTAAGTTTATAATAATGATCATTTATAATTTGAGCTGATTTCCGGGAAATGGCAGTTTGGCTTCATTTGATTTCAACACGTAAATAACAGCACGTAAACTAACCTGCAATTGTACGTTTCAAACAAAGATGGCGACAAAGAGGCAAAAGCTTAATGGTTGATGGTATTACCTGTAATACTCCTCTTGAATAGTGGTGGCCAGCTGCTGGTTGTAATGCTCGATGTTAGTGAAGCTGACAGTCAGCGTGTTCCTCTCCGGTCTGATCAACTCCTGCGCGTCCGCCAGATATAAAACATCCCCGTTTTTATCCTGAAACCTGCGCGGAGTTTACAAATGATGACATTTGAGTCATTGATGTGAAATTACAGCGTCAGGGACACTCACTCTTCCAGGAACTCCAGAAACAACTTCTGACATTTCTCGGCCAGATCATCGTGCGCTTGTACGCCCGCGGGCGCAGCTTCAGACGCGGGATCCATCAGACGCGATCACACCCGACACACCTGAGCAGAAGACACACACACCCGACACACCTGAGCAGAAGACACACACACACCCGACACACCTGAGCAGAGAACACACACCTGAGCAGGAGACACACACCTGAGCAGGAGACACACACCTGAGCAAGAGACACACACACACCCTCCGGTCACACCTGTGCTATGATCTTCACTGATCCGCTTCTTAGACACGTGATTTTTTTCCGATTGCGGGTCATATGATACGAACCGTTTATGAGACACAACATATACCTCAAAAGTCGCTCGTTGGCTCAGAAAACGTGTTTCTCCATCAGGTCTCATTCAAATCTCAGAATGTCTTGTTTTGTGTTGTTATTGGAGACGATGAAGTATAATCGTTTACAACTACTAAGTATAAAATAAATATGTGTAAATGCACTTTTAGAATATATTACTATTAACATATATAAACATAAAATACAAAAATAATGCATAACGTTTCATTTCTGACACAACTGCCAGTTGTCTATTTATTCCCATGAAAATACAACATCCAGCGATCTCATTTCAAAACGCTTATGTTGGTATCAGGACCGTCATTTTGTAATTTCATCATTTATGTCTTTATAACGTCAAGATGCGACCTCGGGCGAAAGCCCAGAAACACCCACTATTTAATGTATGAAAGTTGCGTAATTGGAATGCGTTTATTGCCATTTTTATTTTTAAAGATGACAATTACCTAATGAAGCATTAAGCATTTAAAGTTCTCTTTAAGATGATTTTGATGGTAAAACGTAGAAAGTTTTACTTACAAAATTGGGGAAATAAGCTTCAGAAAGGTGAATCTGACTGAAAGGCAAGTAGTTCGTATCCCTTTTGCAAAAAAACCCCACTTTGCAGTCAAGTTTATAACAGAATTTGTAAAAACACTCTTTGAAAGCTACATGGCTGTGTGCATGAGTAACTTTACCGCATCAGAAATACATACAAAAACGTTTAATCCTTTTATTTAACACACATTTAAAAAAGTAAACCACACTATACAAATGGTTTTCTGGTAGCAGGAAACAATCCAGAGTACATTTCTACAAACCATTCCAACTTCCTGGGATGTGCGCCTAAAACTGCACCATTTTCCTATTTATTCCGTCTCATTTCCTAAAACATTATCCAGTCATCTTAATCCTCTGTAGGGTTTCAGTTTATGCTTCATGTTCTTGTATTCATTTAAATGCAGATAGGCAATAGCATGCTTAACATGTGTGGTTTAGTTCTGATGGGCTTTTAAAACCTATAATGTTGTATTTTGTTTCTGTTTGTGTGTATGTACATTTCAAATGCTGCCTTGTCTATCCGGGGCGGGTTGCTTTAAAACAAGAGTAAGGTCCAGCTCTCACACACGCACGTTTACCGATGTTTGTCCTTCTGAAAACTCCCGAACTCAAAATCCCATCAAAACAGGCCGAACATTGACAGGAAATGATATTTATTACCCGAGAAACAACTTAAAAAAGTGAGCGTGTGACAGACAGATGAACATAAAGGAGCAAAGAAATGTTTAGGCCAAGTAGCTGTAGGTGTCCTTCTCTCCATCCACCCTCTCCAGATATTCCTTCTCGATGAGGATGTCAATGCACTTCTGCAACAGAGGAGACAGCGTGAGCGAGGTGTCATCACGGAATCTCCAGGTTTGTACCGGAGCAACAACTGACCTTGATGACAGGAACTCTGGGCTTGAACCGGGAGGAAAGCTGGTTCAGAACTTCTGCCAGGAGCTGCTGGTGCTTCAGAACCTTCCTCATCTTCATGATTCTTACTATGGCCGCCTGCAAGAAGAGATATTCAGTTACTCTTAAAGAATGAAGGTGCTTCACCATGTCATAAAGAACCATTTTTGGCTGTATGGTTTTGAATTCTGAGCTTGACCAATCAGAATCAAGTATACCTGAATGAGGAGTTTTCGGTCCTCCTCAATGTTTTTATGAGTCGTTTCCTGTTCCTGCTTCTGCTCCGTCTTCATTGGCACATTAATGTTCACTCGCAGCTTTTTACTGGACAGAAAACCAACAGGCGTCAGTCTTCACCAACGCATTCGTCTTTTTCTCTTTTAGCACGTCAGTATGAAATTTGGGGACCTACTTTTTATATCCCAGAAAAAGTTTGATGAAGGTGTCGGGTTTGAATTCCACTTCATCCACATTGGCGTTCTCATCCTCCAGAACCTGCGCAATCACAAATCTCACGGTCGGTCTCAATGTTTTCTCTTCCAATTCATCACTATTTGTTATTGTCACCATAACTGTTATTCTATTAACTTTAACGGGCATGAAATGAGTTAATAAAAGCTAATATTAAGACAGTATTATCTTCAGATGTGAAACAAAATAATGAGCAATTTGGCTTTTGACATTAAACCAATAGCCCAATAGCCTTGATGATGTCATCTGATACAGGCAGAGCAGGGTATCCCATTTCTTTAGAATAACATGCATTAATAGAAGCTGCACAGTAAGAGCAGGACCATGCATGACAAATGTAAATATGTAATAACTCTTATGCTAACAACTAACTGGTAAAACGAGACACTCACCAGCAACTTGGATTTCAATAATATTTGCAAGACTTGCACCAGTATATCCTGAAAGTGTTACAAAAAAGTGTGACTGGTTAAACACTTTACTTTGACCAGTCAAAGGTTCCTCACTGGTTTACGGTGTTCTTTTGACTTTGTTGACATACTGTTTTGATCTGCGTGCTGTCCGTCAGCTGTTGAACTGTATAAATGTCTTCTGTGTTGTACTGCAGTAAAATGGCCATCTGGAACGTAGACGCCTGCAGACACATTCGCGCACTTATTATTTAAATACTATTTATGTAGTCTACAAAAAACAATTGTAACAAATACTGTATAAATGAACTAGCACAGCAGGTTTAGTGCATGTCTGGATTGAAGATCATCAACATTGATCTCGGCACACCTGTAAGGTGTAGCGGTTTTTGAAGCAGTTGGTGACCAGCTCTCCTTTGGACAGGTGGTAAAGCCAGGTGAGTTTACGGCCGCTGTGTCTGCTGGCGTAAAAGGCCGTGAACCTTTGGTAGCTCCTCTCCAACTATGTCAGAAAAACAGACATTGAAGGAGGATTCAGAAAAACACAAGCCTAAAACGTGCTTATTAAAACTGCAATCTGTAACTCTTGCCTCTCCATCGCCACCACTGTACGAACATAAAATTGCAAGTTGCTTGTGGAGTTTTTTAACAAGTGAGGAGTTTAAATTCTAAACAAATAGGTAAGAAAAAGAAACTGTAAACTCTTTCTGTTTATAGACGTGCTCAAATTATAAATCATCATTATAAACTTACTGTTGTGAATCGGGTTAAGATATGAGGAGCGTTTTAAACACTGATGTGTTTTATTACTTGCTCTGTAACTGATTTGTGATCATTTTTTAACAGAAAAAAGTTACGGATTACAGCTCTAAACACTCAAAGTGTTCCAAACCCTAGTGAAGAGTCAACAGCTGTCTTGTGCTCTTCACCACAGGAGGCACCTTACAGCAGATCTGTCTGTTAATGTCTGAAGATCTATTTTCACTATGGATGCTGACTTAGAAGGCAGCTGTCTATGTGGACAGCTCACTAGGGTTTGAAACACAGCTGCATTTCCTGAGATGAAAGGTGAAGTGCTAAAATAACTGATGGAGGTTGTGTTACCTCTGAGGGCAGGGCAAATGTACAAGACTGCTGGAAGGGCCAAGAACCCGAGCTCAGCACCTGGATGCTGAAGTCCACTAGAAAACAACAGAACATTAACATCAACCACATTTGACCGCTACGGAGCAGCAGGGCTGAGAACAGTGAAACTCATCTTACGGTCTAAAGGCTCTGAGTTTGTGAGGTGTTTCTTGAACTGTTCATTGAGGTCTTTGCTCACTCCAATGTCCTGAAACATGCGCTGCAGTTTTGACGTGTACTCGAAGCCGCACGCTTGCTAAAAACAACAAAGCAAGCATCTGTTATTTAGACACTGAGAATGAAGACAAAACCTAAAATGATATGATATGATGATATGATATAACTGTGTGAGGACATGCGACTCATAAACCAAGTAGAGACTTGTAAATAACTAGCCTATAAAATATGGCAACCAGCCTAATGGAAAAACAATCAGAAGCTGCCATTCCTGGAGATGAATGTTATGTTTTGAGGCACTGAGTCACTAGAGAACAGTCAGTAATAAAAACAACAGAAGACGATGGGGAAAAGCAGCTGCACCTTCAGTTTGGAGATCATGCTGGCCTCTGCGTCATCACTAGCGCTGTTCTGATGGACCAGACGTTTGGCCAGCATCTTCGCATAGAACTTCTGGAACACATCTTTGTCCTCAATGTATTTGAACACCACCATCTCCAAAAGAGAGAAAAAAAAATCAACAGACAAACCAGACAAGAACATCAAATAAATGTGTAAGAACGACGGCTCATATCATCTTAAGATGATGTAAAACGCACCACTTGATTGAGAGTGTCTTCAAGTTCGGCTTCCTCTGGGTTCTTGGAGCTGTAAACAGAACAACTTTGATTACATCTGCACGGGCTTCAGAACATACAGAACTGTAAGTGAACATGCAGCGCAACCACAGCGCAAGTATGTGAATGATTCGCGAAACCGTTCTTAAAAAACAACACGTACCTTTTCTTGAGCAACGAGTCGCAGTATCTGGCCAGCAGTTCAGGAGATTTGCTGGAGGACTGGACCATCTTAGTAACGGCATTGTTATTAATGAAACGTCCACATGCCTGAAGAGAAATCAAATTAGAACTTGAAATTTAAAATACACAAATATTCAAGCAAGGTCAAACTCCATCCATTAAATGAACCATATCTCAACTAAAATACCTTGTCCAGAGCAGCAACAAAACCAGCATCATTGTTGAACGCCGACATCACTAAAGCATTGTACTTCTTATGGACATCCAGAATGGTCTGGACGTACATTTTGGGATCCTGTAGGAAAATAAAAACAAGATGAAGTCTGAAGCATGTTTCTCCTTCTAATCTCAGCTTCACACGGCAGCCACACAGACAATCTGAGGCATTTTAAACATGAAAACAACAAGAGCTTTTTCAAAATGGCAAGCTGCAACCGGATTGGCTGGCTTGACGAATTCACATTAACTGAAAGCAACTTGTGCTTGCATATCTTAAAATAAATCAGTACCATTGTCATCATTTAACTAAGGCTGGCTTAATGTAAGCCCTGTCTGTAAAACCAGGCTTATGAGTATTATCTGAGCCACTTAACTGCAAGTAAATTATATAGTCTTGAGCACAACTGTGTATTTCACTTTGCTTTCAGAGTTCGTAGATCTCAGAATTACAGGCATGTAAACATGAACCAAAAACAGTGGTTGGTCATTTTTCATGTCAATCAAACAGTCTCTTCCTGTCTGAGTGGGCGGTACTGGCCAGAATAAGCTCCATCTCCATACAGACTCACATTGAGAGCAGACTCCCCACATTTCTCTATGGCAGCCAGGCCTTGATTATAAATGTGCGTTTCCAAAAGTTTTTTCAGCTCTCCCAAGCCGTCCGTGATCCGCGACACGAGATTGTACATGCGACCGAGATCTACAGAAAGACAAAGAATGAATGACTCTTAATCGTCCAATCAAAAGAATCAATTGCGAAGATGAATAAACATTTGTTTTCTATCTGATTCGCACCTTCATTCTTGTCTGCGTCTAGAAGGTTCTGGAACTCCGTGTGGAAGATCTCCAGATGTTTCTCAATGAGAACCTGCTCACACTTCCTGGCCAGCTCATCCTGAGTGCTCTCGTGGAGGTACACCTGCACCCTCCTCTGCTCCTCCAGGAGACGCGCTTCAGCCTGAAGGACACGCAGAACTCAACATGAAAACGTCACAGCGCAGCTATTAAATATGTATTTTAAAAGCACCTTCCGGTAACTACAGTATTCATAGTGCTAAATGTTGCAAAATCCTAGACAACAAACTCACGTATATCATAAATATTCAATATTACCTGTTCACACCAACAATTCAATTGTTTTTGTGTGTATATGTGAGTCTCTTTTAAGTCACATTTCAAGCTGTTTTGTTCTCACCTTCTTCATGTACTCGGTAACTGGATTTTGTTGCAAGAACTCTGTGCTTTCCCTCGTGTAAAACCGTTCTGTGTCGGCCAGGAACTGGGTCTCAAAATACTCCTTGTAGACGGACAGAGTGGGACCTTTGGCGAAGGCATCATCCTCGTTCAGACCCAACTCCACTGCAGGTGGCAGAGATTCGTTTTACTGCACACACAATTAAACATGGAAACAAACACAATCAAGGCTTCATGTCCTACCATAGGACTGGACCACTCCACTGATGAGTCTGGTGTTGATGGTTTCTCCATTCCTCTCCTTCTCAATCAGCTTCAATACTGCATTCGTGACCTGCCGTCAGCAGAAGACATCTCCAATTAACATTTAGAAGAATTAAAGGGATAGTTCACCCAAAAATCAAAAACGTAGTCATATTTTTTTAAATTGTGTGCCTTTTTGAAGCTTGAGAAGAGTCAGCCGCAATCCACCGGCATTATAACAGTTTTTAAAATTCATTTTGGTTGCGAAGGATAAAGAAAAGCATAAGGGAGCTTAAACAACATAACGCTGAGTAAATAATGACTTAAATATATTTGACATTTTTGAGTCAACTTACCCTTTAACGTCTCCAACACAATACGAGATGTCACGTGTCAGATCTTACCTGCTTATTCAGCGGCCGGAACAAACACTCCCTCCACGTCACCAGAGCAAGCTGGAAGATCAGAGCCAGAACTTACAGAGAGTCCAGAACACACACTGAAACTGTGCTGTGAAGCTGGAAAGTTCAATTCAATCTTACAGAGTAGATTTCATAGATCCCCTTGCGACCCTCGTCACACTCTCTGCGGACCCAGTGACGGTTGAGGTACGCACAGATCCCGTTCAGAACCTTACTGGAGAACCTGTAATCCTCCCACTGCTGCGTGTAGAACTTCAGCACACTCTCATCCATCAGATCTTCTCCATCCTGTGAAGATCACAACATCCAACAGTTTAAATCAGCAAACTGATGCAAAGGTTTAAAAATTAAAGCTGCAATCCATAACAATGGTTAAAATGAACAAAAAAGTTATTCAAAGTAAAGTTAAAATAAAGACAAATTTAATTTAAAACATTTACATGTATGCATTTGGCAGACGCTTTTATCCAAAGTGACACACAGCACATTTAAGCTATACACACATCAGTATGTGTGTTCAAAATCGATCCCACAACCTTTGCGCTGTTTACACAATGCACTACCCATTAAGCTTCAGAAACACTGTGTCATAACATGGTATACACGCACCAAAAGTGTCTTTCAGAAATGTACCTTTAGTAAGTTTGTAAGGTAGTTCCTCAGAAACTCCTTTAATCTCTTATAGAGCTCCAGCCCAACAAACTGAGCTCCTCCAGGGGTGGGGGTCTTCTTAGAAGGTTTGGACGGGGGGGCACCCGCACCGCGGGCCTGATTGGACTGATGCACACTAGTGCAATAATTATACACATGACTGTGAAGTATTGAATTAAGGACACAACAGATGGCTGCAAACGACAGCATTAGTATTACCCTGTTTACACACTCTTTAGATGAATGAAATACAGAAGGATACGTGTAGAGCTCCATATAGCGAGACTTGGCCATGCTCTGACGCGTGTACACCTGCTGTATTCCTGACCGCAGGTCATCCCAGATCTGGTCCAGTCCGATCTGCTTCAGACCATGAGGGGTCTGAGTTCGGTTAGACGACATCCTCTCTTCCTCTCGGACCTGCCGCTGTGAGTCTGATGGCCCTCTTGACGTGAGATTGGTTCTCGTACCTGTCACTCAAGAGCTACTCCTCCATAGGGTCCGGGTCCAGAGAGGATGATGAGGGTCAGACCCTCAGGGAACAGCAACAGTAGGGAAAGAAACCTGTTAGGAACACAAGAGAGTTACACAGTCTGCTTTAGTCTCTGGTTTGAGTAGAACTTAAAGGTAAGCAATTTCATACAGGCTAGCAATAACAAGCTAGCTTTAAAAGCATAAGATCCTGCCCTCGCTTTGGAGCGCCCAAAGCCACGCCTCCAGTAAACATGAACACATAATAGTTTGACAGGCAAGTGAACATCCAATCTTTGCATCCAATCTTTTGCATTTGCATTCGGACCAAATGATTTTAGGGTCATGCACCTTCCACAGAAGATGTATATTTATATATTTCCACTACTTTACTTGTGAAGAGATTTTAAACAAGCATAACTAAAAATGTTTCTGGAAAAAATCTCCTACCCTGCCTTTATTTATACACCTTAAATAATACACCTGTACACCTGTAAGACTGTAACACTGTACAGCACTACAGCGCATTATTGTTGCCCCATGATGAATCGCTGTATTGTTTGGTCACCTTACGAGTGGCTTTGAATAAAAGCATCTGCTAATGTCTAAATGTAAGTGCATACAACGTTACAGCTGAAAACAGGTAACAGCAACTGGATCCATAAATCAATGAACGCAAACAGCCTTCAGACAAAAATGATCCCTGTAATATCTCAGGGAAGAAACAGCAGCAGATATTCCTGGGATAAATGTTTCTTGTATAGAATCTGCTGTTCATTATATCCTGGGGTTCCCTTCTTGTCTCCATGGCAACAACTCAAGGAACAGAAAATATTCAGCTAAACGCTGCAGACTGTGCTGTAACTGAGCAAACTAACCGCTCTGCCACACGATGTGACTTACTCAGGCAGAACTACACAATTAAATAACAGTAGAACATGTGGACACAAAACCATTTTAATTAATTTAGAAAGGTTAATTATTAAAAAATAAGGCCAGTGTTGTAGAATTTTCCATAAACATTTAATGCCATGTGACTTAAAGAGGAAGTTGTGGTTTAAAATGATTGTGTTTGTGTGTGAAACTAGTACCTGTTCATGATGCAACCAGAGCCATACAGAGGTCAGTAATGGTTTAGCTAATGTTTCACAGCCTTACGAATGGATGCAGAAAGGTTTGATCTAATGACACACGGCAGGTGCAGGAATCACTTGTGCAGATCACAAAAATTCAGGAGCGAAATTTCTTGAATTAACGTGAATTAAAATGAGGAATAATGCACCACAAAGCTATTGATCTCTTAAACTCTCTTTTGGTTTCTAATCTTTGGTCTTCTCTCCTGCCTGCCGTTCTTTACTATTTTATCAGCTTCAGTGGTCTCTCGCATTATTTCCTGGTCTTCAGTAATCTCTCCTATTTGACCACGTTGACGCATCTCAGAGGCTCTCTGATCAGTAAGAATGACACTCGCCTCATGATGTTTGATGAGACCCAATAGAAACCAAACGTCATGACAAACCAGTAAACTAGTTCCGTTTACGATCCAGTTTCGTCACTGTATAGACTCCCCTGAAAATTACATAAGCGGAGCGTGTGAGGGATAGTGAATTATGTTTAAATGACCCAGGTGCTGTTTTTGATGGTTTCAAGATAACAATCACAAACTGTACACAACATTAAAGATGCGTTTAATGAGGTTTGTGTGCTTTCTCCTGTAAAAATACTGATGAGGCCTCACCTTAAAACACACAACAAACTCTCTATAAAACACGTACAGCTCCATTAACACAACCATAAGAACATAAACATATAGTACAATAATTATAGGGATATTTATTAATTTATTATCAATAAAAAAATCTGTGTGTGTTCAGGGTTAAAGCTAACGGCTAATCTGGCGCTCTTACCATCATCCAGAAAGCAAGACGTCTAAAAACATAAATCTCTGTCACCGCTCCGGCTCCAAACGAACAATATTCCCCCAAGAAACTAAACTGGGGTGCGGCGAGCTTTGATTTTAAGGGATAAAATGAAAATAGCAGCGCTGAAACAACGAAGACAGAAAAACTCCGTCAACGCGTGCTCACGGAAACACAGTCCCCCCGGAAACACCGGCGAACTTGCGAGACCGCGCGGCTGGAAACAGCAACAGTGACCAAAGGTTCCGCATCGGTCGCGGTTTTCATCTTACAACAATAATAAATAGATAAAACCGCTTTTTTATGTAAACCTTACAAATGTTGTCAGTAGATGAATATGAATTGGAATCAAGTAATATGTGCAAGAGTCAAATCTTAGTGCAACAAAACAAACGTTTCAGGAGAAGATTGCCTACCCTGACTTTAAACATCATATTACTGACACAATACATAAACAAGACCTATATATGTACTTTTAATGTAAATTCACAATGCAAAATTCCCACCTCAGTCTTTTGACTATTTATTGAAACCAAGCTGCAAAATCATCACAGTTATGACATAAAATAAGCACAGTAACATATGATCATCCATCATGACATTTAAATTCATATCTGTTGTTTTGCAACTTGGCCGACCTTGCCCGACAATGTACACGACATCGGTACGCAGAGGTTAGCCGATTTTAACACAGGTCAGCCAATCAGAACAAAGGTCATTTATAGTCGTTTACAGTAATGGTAAATGGCATGTTTATAAGTAATGGTACAGTAGTAAACAGATTGTTTATCTCTAAAGGTCTAAAAAAGTGGAACATGAACATGTAAAACTAAATCACAGGAACAATGATAAAACATACAAAGATTAATTGCGGCATAATTATATATTAAAGGCACATTAACTATTGTGAACGTAAAGAGTCAAAATAAGATGATTCATGATGATTCATTTCCTGATCGAGTTCGTTTTTGCTTGTTTACAAAAAACACAATAGTTTATTGATATTTGCAATGTGTTCATTAATGAAACACTTAACATTGAATAATCGTATACGTGAACGTTTCTGACAATGAACAATAACATATTCAACAAAATAAAACAATAAAATCACATGAAGTCATTTTGCTGTTACAAACCTTAATAAATATCAATGTGTCCACATTAGTTAGTTTAAATGAATATTACCATATGTTCATTAAACAGACCAAAAGAAATACTGGGAGATGATGGCAAGCACGAATGATGCAGAATGTACAGACGTTTAATAAGCAACAATATTGTATTTTATTATAAATCAGGTTTTGTGATGCATCTTATGTTTAATACTCATGTTCATGAATCCATTAGAGAGGGCAAACAGATCGGATGTATTATGAATTCAAAATGAGTTCACACACACAATAAAGACACTATTAAATGGTTTATGCATAAAATTGTGTTATTTGATGCTCCTGTGGCCGAGACCAAATTAGCTTTGCATTAAATTGCAAACACACAAAGAGAAACAATAATATCCTAGACTAGCGTTTTACAAGGACTGTATCATGAATTCATGCTTGGCCGCGAGAAATGTCAGTTAACTCACAGAGGTACATTCAAAGAAATCGAATCAAACAGAGCTTTCATGTTTCAGTTCACTACGAAACACATATCAACTGATTGTGCTAAAACTCTACAGCTTGTTTTCAAGAGCATTCATGCTCCTTCTAAAAACCCCCGACCAAAGCTGAACACGGGGTATCTAAAATGCCTTATGCTTTCCATAGAGTTTGAACAAGCACTTATGGAGACCAAATAAATAACACTGGATTTTGATAACTATAAAGAACATTCACCATGACATACACAAGTGCTGCATTAACATTGATGAAGGATTCAGAAATGCCATTGGCTGGTTACCATATGCTACAATATATTATTGTCCTGAAGATGTCGACAGCCTAACATGTAAATACAATCAAATGTCATAATCGGAAACATAATCTGCATTCTGTACATGTCTTGTGCTTGTGGAGCGTCTGACGCATTCGCACCGGCTGACCGCGCGTTTCCACCAGTCAAACATTCTTCATGTGTTAACAGAAAAGACACGCGGTCTTCACATGTGCAAAAGCACACGCGGTCACATGTGAGAAATGTCACCCGTCGGAATTTACATGGGATTCACACAGATGTTCCCGGACCACACGTTTCACATTTCCCATGGGAATTCCCGTGTTGACATGTTTGTCACACGTGATCGCGTGTGTCTGCCCAGGTGAAACATGTGATCTGATAAATATGAAATATGTGGTTCAGGAACATTTTTATGTGAATTCCTTCGGGAAACCTCGGAATCACACGTGAAACATGGCGACATGTCACGTGTGATCACGTGTTCTTGCACATTTGAAACTGATGTGTGTTTTCTGTAAGGGTACGTAAGATGATAAAAGCACATTGACTGCTTTCTACTGTCGTCCGTGAGACGCACATGTCGTGTGTGCATGGGATGAATCTGATTTGAAAGACGTCTCTGTGCTGTAGTGACTCACTGTACATACAAAATAATTACAGAACAGACATGCCAGCCAGTGCACAGATGTGGTCCGAGACTGTGTCCATATCACACACGCAAATAACGGGCATCTTTTCCATGCGCATCCCTCAGTGCATCCGCATCAGAGAAGAAAGCCCCTCCCACCGGGGGGTGTGGCTAAATGAACCACTCCTTCTTGCTCTCATCAATGGTCTCTGTGAAGGCGGGGTCATTCACAATGATGGCTGCATCAGCGCAGTCAGCAGACTCCGCCCCTTTGGCCTCATTGGTGTGGTAGGAGCCTTTGTGGCGGAACATGTGACGCACCAGGAACACCAGCGTGCAGAGGATGGTGAAAATCACAACCGCGATGATGCCTGTTTGAGAACAAAACGTTCTTAGAATGACAAATATACATTCAGAAACGTTTCCAAAGAGGAAATAGGAGACAGATAGCATAAATCAGTGATAAAAAGGATTTTAACTGAAAGAACAAGACACAGTATTGATACACAGTATTTTGTTTTGATACACAGTATATTAAACCATCTGAAACTTATTTGAACTCATCTTCATTCAATAAAAAAAGTGTCTGGATGGCAACAACACTAAATGTCCCTGAGGAATTGTTATGCTGTTTTGGGGTGTTTGTGTGTGTGTCTTGGAAGTGATCACTATTTTTGGAATTCTGTGTGATGTCATCAGTGGAACAGAAATTCCAAACTTCACCGAATGATTCACAAGCTGAAGAATCAAGTCGGTTATTTACAAAGAACAATACATTTTACCTCCTATTATGGCCGAGTCTCTGTTGACTCCATCTCGGCTTATTCGCTCCTCATTAAATGGAAACTGGGCACCTGCTAGACGCAAAGAGACAAAGTCAGTTAAACGAACATTTGATGTTTCTTCACAAGAGAAACTCGAACCCTTTACAAATATACAGTAAGTCATTGTAATGAAATGTTCTGGCATACACGAGCGACAGAAGGTCAGCGGAACCCTGTGACTGTTTTATCTGGGCAGCAGAAGAGTGAATCTTTGAATAAACGCAAGTGTTTTCTCTCAGTGGGAATCTTGAGCTGATGCTGGCAGGAGAGCAGATCTGAGGTGAACCGTCTGCTCTTCTCATCTGTTCTCTCCGCAGGCTACAAACTCTGTTCCACAAATATCCAGTGAAGCTCAATCTTACACACATCATTTTTAAAATGAAAGATCCCTTATGCCCTCTCTCAGTCGATTACAATGGTGTGTGTCTCTCTGATGTGGCAGAGAGATTTCGCAAAAGCGTTTGAGCCCTATGAATGATATGTACATTTATGATTCATAAATAAAGTAATATTAAATTGGGTATGTACGAAAAAATACACTAAAGATGAAAAATAGAGGACATTGCACCGAATTCTGTCTCTCTCCAACCACACACATCCTCGCACACACACACACACACCCTCGCACACACACACATCCTCGCACACACACACACACACATCCTCGCGTACACACACACATCCCCGCACAAACACATACATCCTCGCACACACACACATCCTCGCGTACACACACACATCCTCGCACACATACATCCTCGCACACACACACACACACACAGACATCCTCGCACACACACGCAGGTCTGTACTGCAGTAATCCTCTCTACAGGGTGGTGACCACAGATGTCTTACTGAGGACACCAGAACAAAATCTGCTTCCAGACCCATGAATGATCTCTGCAGAAGAAAGCAAACTATTCCTCACACACTTAAAAACAGAAGCTACTGAAAACTCAAGAGACCTCCACTCTAGAATTACCCACCTAACAGGAAACATTCCCAGAACGTTTGCTATTGTTCTGTAAACGTCCTTTTAAAGTTATGAAAAACCAGCAATGTTAGTAGACATTTTTTAATGATATACATCGTATATATCAAAAACATTACTTCTTAAATTAAAAAAATTAAAAATGATTAAACAAGTGAATATTTTAAACGTTCTTAGGACATAAAAGTTAACATTTTAAATGTTTTTGTAACTTTTGGGGACACATTCTTACAACCCATGTTTGTTAGTTGGGAAAGTGCTAGAGTGTCACGCAGGCGCTCGTTCAGGGCTCTGTCAGCTTGAGTCTGTTTTACCTCATGGATTTCTTTTCGTTTCTCTGGATTTCTACATGACTGGCTTTATGTTGTCTGTAATGCTACAAGCAATAAAAAAAAACAGCACGAATGCTCTCCGTAACACAGCAAGCAGCTGCTCGCTGGAGGCTGAGAGTTACACATCAGTCTGTGTTTCTGAGGACATGAGACCCCAGCTAACAGGGAAAGTTCTTAGAACGTTGGCTAACATTCTCTCAAAGTCATCTAAAACTAGCAGTAACGCTAGTAGAGCGTTTTTTTAACATTATATATATTATCAAAAACATTATTCTCATGCTGTTAGTGGAACGTTTTAAAATTTTAAAACGGAACGAATTTAAAAATGTTTGTTCTTATAACCAAGCAGTAACGTTAATATAATGTTTAAAAAGCTGTACATTTTCTACAACCTTAAAAATAAAATTTTTACCGTTTTTGTTACTTAATAGAAACATTAGGGAAACGATCTCAGAAACCTAAATTTGTGAGCTGAGGCTGTGCCTCCTCAACCAGACCCGGATCAATAAAGCAGCACCTCTAATGCGTGTGCTGTGATAGTGGCCTCCAGGGCACATGAGAGCATCAAACAGCTCACTGTGTGCTACACCAGACACTGATGAGGTGAGTCACACCCTGAAGAGATTACACGCACAAACAGCTCTTAAAGGAACAGTGCACTTCCAAATAAAAAGTGGTGAAACCACCAGTACTCACACTAATGTCACACCAGGCACAATAAATCTGAGTTTGACTCCAGATTGTATATTTTGCAGAATGAACACAAGTTTATGAGGGTTCGGTGGTTGTACTGTTCTGCACAGGTACTGTTGATTGTTTAGTCTAGTTTGAGTGCAAAATAGAAAAATTGTTCAAAATTGCTTTATAGATTAAAGCTTCTGCTAAATGAATATATGTAAATGTGCACTTGCGTCAAACTAATGATGCTGTTTCCCATGACTACCATGACTAAGGACTAGTTATGAGTCTGGAAATTACACAGAAATTAGTTTAAAAAGCTAGAGTAGAAGGGATGATTTTCAGCATCTGTTCAGCAGTAATGTAAGCAGAACGTCTCTTAACATCATATATCATATATATCAAAAATGATATTCTTAAGTTGTATGTGGAATGTTTAAAAAAGTCTCAGAATTAAAAAAAACAAGTCTGAATAACGCTCTTAATAACGCTGCTGTCAACCTATTGCAACCAGACGATCAGAGTGAAATTCTTACTGTAATTTCAGGTACATTTGTGAGTCATGAGGTCTTTGAGCATCCAGCATTAGCAACATTCTTTACCTGAATCCGGGTGCCAGGGGTCAAAGGCGGCAGACATGGGCGGAACTGTGAGGGGAGACGCCCCGCAGTTGGACTCCACCAGGACACCCTGTACAGAGGCTGTGGAGGGAACGCCCGACCTCAGGGCGGCCTTCAGCGGGGCGATGCGATTGAACTGCACCCTGGAGAGACAGCCCACGAAGCCCGGGGTGTTGTAGCGCTCAATCAACACTGGATCGATCTGACCCGTTTCTGAAACACAAAAACAACAGCAGAAACATCAGCAACATCCCCTCTGTATACACAAAAGCTTCATTTGAGCGATTGATTCTTCATCACACAGTTTAAACCTTCCAATAAAAGTCCATGTTCGTCTGTCTACAGGAGAATGAAAGTGAATTTGATTCTCATAGTTAATATTACATGTAAATTACTGGCAATCTTCATTATTGAAAACAACAGTTGCACAGGGATAATAATAATTCTGGCTCTTGAATTTGATTGGAGGACTGAAGTCACGGCAAAACAACCAATCAATGCACACATGGCTTCACAATAATGATCCATGTCGGAAGAAACAAAGTCTTTCTACCATATGAGCTGTATAATGTTATGCATGCATAGACTACTCTGTCCTTCATCGGCCTCAGCTACACTGTCAATCTGTCACTAAGACAGACAAAACACCTGACCACAGCCACAAGCACACCACACACATGAACTTCTCCATCGCCATAGAGATCATGACACACAGAACATCTATTAATATTAAGATATATTAATATTACAATGACAAACTAAAGGATACTTGTCTAGTACAGTTATATGTAATTATATCATAACATGATATAATCGTGTATATATAACATTTGTACTGTGTTTTGTCAATATTATGCATATTATGTTTCTTCAAAGATGACTAAAAAGCAAGCATTATATTTAATGTTATTAAATGTAATATTACCTGAGTGAGATCAGATGCAGAAATGTATTTATCTGGTCTGAACGCACCTGCTTTTCTTTTCAGGGTTCGAGCATCTATAAGATCAGCACAATGTTTCTTTATCCTGTCTCACCTCAGACCGCAGACTGTCTTCTGCTTTATTCTGGTTTATCTTCACTGATAAACTGTTAACTTAACTCATTCTAGTTCTTCCTTCATCAGCTAGCTTCTGAGCAATATTCTCAGTTTGACTCGCTGTAGATTTAGTCTCATCACACTTTCAAATGCTCTCTACGGCTAATGCAGCTCAGGGCGTTTCAGCGTGTGGCTGCGGGAAAACCTGGAGACTGGATCGGATCGGGATCGGAGCCTGATGCTCTCACACGATGATGTCAGGACTCACACAGATGGTACAGGAATGGCAGGACTGGAATATATTTGCTTTCTATGAATTATAAATCAAATGTTCTACGGTATGTTTAAGGTAGATGTGTTACACGACTTCAGTCCAGCTATTTGGCAATAAAACATCCTTACACCAAAAATCCTATTGGAATTTCAATGATCATTCAGAACCAATCCAAAAATGTACTTACAGAAACATATGAAACAATAACTAGATATGTGCCTTTATAAACATTTAAAACATATATTACTCTATGTGACTTAATCGACCAAAAGCAAGATATAAAATTAACACAATATCCAAAAGGATTTAAAGTCAATATAACCAAAGAACAACATAAAATGAATTACATCTGTTTTTTGGCAATGTGAAACACACACAAAAACAAACTACAAACACAAACTACACCCACACTTAACACACAATAAACAACATGTAAATAAATGCTCACCAAAAACTTTTCCCAGGAAAATAGTCTTCACAAGGTTAAACTCTGTGTCCGAGGCTTCAGGAAGTCTGTAGTTTACTGTGGGATAGTGATCCAGCTGCAACACACAGTGGCATGTTTATTTAGACAGCAGCTAGTTCCGGTCCTCAAATCTGATTGGGCGAGAGGTGCTGATACAAAACTGGTACAGCCCTGGGACGCTTTGCTGCTTTGTATCCTTATGCCAGTTATTGATTTCCTCAGTGGAGTAAATCGATACCTGCTGCCGAATCACGGCCATGATTCGCTAATTCATGCTCATAACGCACTCTTGCTAGGGTGATTATGTTTTAATATAGCACAAAGCAAAGTTAAAGAGGAAATGAGAGCACTTCAGATGTACCTGCAGCTGAATGAGTCTCTCATGTCGCGTGATGTTGACGTTATGGGGTTGTCCGTTAGCCATGTTACGATGATTCAGGCTAATGGTGAACGGCTCTCTCAATCCACCCAGATTATAGCGAATCTGAAGAGTGCCTGAGAAAAACCATCACAGATATTCAGAGGAAATATTTTCCAGACATATACACAAGCTCTATAACTTCATATAAAACGAATTACTCTGACTATCTAAAAGATATATTTCAAAAAAGTATATTTCTAAAAGTATATTTCAGCTTAACTTAAGTTGGGTATCCTTTAAAATTTATTTACATATTTAAACATTTTCTTTCCTGTGAAAACTATTTCTTTACGCCTTGAAATAGCTTGAATGTAACTCTACGTGCCTGTTTCATTTACTGTATGCGGATCAACGAATATGCTAATTAGTCTCCGCCCCCACGCACTCGCACAAGCTTGTACTACCACATGATTACATGTTTGTGATGTATAAAACAAAAAATTAGAGGTAATTAACACAAATTACCACATTTGAGGGTAAATGGTGTTGACTGATGAATTTACATATGGTTTGTTTTTAAGCATATTCAAAACACCACATAGACACACAAATAGCATTAAAACCTTGATTTCAACTTTAATGTGATTGTTATTATTTTACAGTGGTATTAAATTCTGCTTTGCCTCCTGAAATCAGGTCAGAGGGTCACGGTCACACTTCTGTGTCTCACCGTTGTGCCGCAGAACCACAGCCAGGTAATCCTGCGTCTTGGAGCTGATGTAGATGAGGACCGAGGGCGTGTGAGATGTACTGAAACTAAAGCTGAGCTCCTCCCGGGTCAGATTACTAACAGCACTCAGAACACCCTTAACTGCAGGAGGAGAGCTGCTCTCAGACATGAGGTCGTACCGCACCAGTGTCCCGCTCTCGAAATACCCGCCAACATCTGCAACAGAGGCAGAAGATGATGGAACAGCCAATAAACAAATGTGATCTGTAGAAGATGCTGCTTAGCATTAGGATTAGTTTATCACATGTATATGAAGGTATATGAATGACATCACCAGACAGAATAAGTATCACTGGATGGCTACTTAACAACTAAACAGCTCGTTAAATTGAAGTTTAAATGAATTGACAAAATTCCAAGCGTTCATTTGTACAAACTTAAGACAATGAACGACCACTTTGAAAACACAAAAATAAAACACAGTTTGATTCATTTGGAATTTTCTTTAGTCCGAACATAATTCCCAAAGTACATTTGTGTTCGATGAGTTTACTATTCCTGAAACTTTTGTAAGAATTAAAATAATAACAAATAATGAGGAAGTGACCCTAAACTTTTGAAGGGTGGTGTATATGATCCGTTGCCCAGGACAACAGTACAACATTGTAGTAATTGTACAAAATATTTGGCTGCTGACCAATCAGAGCGAAGTATTCAAATATTACAGTAAGTCACATATGTAACACTATTTTCAGAGTAGACATGTTTTACAGCTGTAGGAGACTGTACTGTACCCTCACTGCAGAACGGTCCATCAAAGGCGGTCAGACCGCAGTCACAGGAATATCCGTTATATTTCTCCAGACATTTCCCTCCGTTCTGGCAGTGCATTCCATAGCTGGTGCAGTGACCCGAGCAGCCCGGCTTCACCCCTGGAGTGACCTTTGCCCTCTCCTCGAGGTCAAGGGTCACGCCATTGATCTTCAGAGAACGAATGCAACCCAGAAAACCCCTCTGCCCGCCTGATGCTCCTACAGTGAACCGACAAAATAGAGGAAGATTTCCGTAACTGACAACAACAAAGCAGTGAAGGGCCACAGACTCTAGATGACCCTGAACGCACAGTTATCTGTTTTTTTACAATCAACCGTTTTCTAAGCTACAAAGAGCTGATCGTTTCCTGTCAGAAACTGAAGATATCTAAAACAACTAAAAGCCAAAAGAGTGCACAATTTTTGAATTGCTATATGAGGTCTTTCCTGAACCAAAGTGACCAATACAACAATTATTGTTATTAAAATATTTAATTTGTCGTTTTTTCATTTTTGACTTTCTATAAATTTGTAATATACTGAATATAATTTAACTTACAATGTATGTTAGTGCTCACTGATGTTTTAACATATATTACATTTAAAGTCAAATTGACAGGAATCTTCACCTGGAGATTCCTCTTCTACTAAACTTCTGCTTCTCAAACAGGTGATCTTACCTACAAACAACTGACTGAAGAGCTGCAGGCTGGTGTGGCCTTGAGGCGGGGCCAGCCGCGCCTCCCTGTACGTCTTGTCCAATCGCAAAACAGCCTCCTTAACATTCCGTTCCGCCTCCACCCTGTGCCACTGGTCATCACTGAGGGGTGCGAACGAGCGCACGGTCAACTCCACCGGTCCGTTCCCCACGTCAAAGGAGAACGTCACCATTGTAGAAGCTTTTGGGAGAAAATTATGATTCAAATTCTCGGACTAAAACAATACGTAATTCAAAGCTAAACGGCCTCAGGATTCAGTGAGCACTAGCTAGGTTTCAGGAGCAACCCTCGCGCACTACACGGTAAACTTAAAAACGAGTGACGATTTAAACGCAAGCATCTCACATTTCAGTTCCAGACGAATGAAGTCTGGATTTCCCAGGTTTTCCAGGAAGACACCATGTGAGGACGATGTTTTGAAGTAAAAGGAGATGTCGATGCTGGTCTCGCCTTGGATGGAGGGAAAATGCAGATAAGATGCAGGCGTGTTGAAGGATGCAGCGTTCCAGTAATGACCTACAAAATAAACACAATGACACATCAGGAGATGATGTTTCTGAATGACTGATGAAATAACTAGGAAGTTCAACGGATGACCTCTAAGATGCATATCAGATTATGACTTTAAAATAGCACTCCAAAAATGCACACAATCAATCAAAACAAATGGCAAACACATATTTAGAGCTGTAACCATATGTTGTAATTGATTTGGATAAGGTCCTGGAACTACATCCCAGCTAACACGGAACGTTCTCGGAACATTGGTTAATTGGTTAATTGGCTCTAAAAGTTCTCCCAAAGATATCAAATAATGTTCTTAAGTACGATGTTTTCTTTTACGTTACATCTAAACGTTATTCTTTGGTTGGTAATTGAAGGTTTTAAAAGAATTACAGGATTTTAATTTTTTTTAAACGTTTATATAACCAAACAAAAACAACAATACAGTGTCTAAAAACTGCATATTTGGAACGTTACTTAATGGAAATGTTAGGGAAACATTCCTACAGCGTAAAATTGTTAGCTTGGATTACTCTCAACCAATCAGATTTCAGATATAAGGTTCTATTATCAACCAATCATATTCATCTGTTTTTAGTGATAGTTTATGGGTAATAGGAATGGCATTTCAAGACCAAAAGCCGATTAAATCTGGGCTAAACAGAGTTAGAGTGTGACTGTACTCACGATCTCCTTGGCAACGCAGTGGCCCGACAGTGAGTTTGGCTTCTGATCCCGGGCGGTGCGTATCCCCGACAACCACCTGATTGACCGGCAGATGGTCCTTATACATTAACAGACCTGCATCCTCTTTCCTGCAGGAAGATTTATGACCACAAGGGGACAACATATCACTGTAGTGTCAATATTTGTTAATTGCGCATACTCTTCAGAATTTGGGTTGTCACCATATTAGATTTTTCACTACACGGTTATAGTGGCCAAAATAACTCACAATAAGGATATTATCACAATATCTGTTGCAATTGTAAAATAAATAGCTAAATAAATAATGCTATCACCACCTACTCTGTTGCCGTGTCAACAAGACAGCCCTATTCTGAATGTACAGTCAATTATTTCAAATGATTACATGTTACAGTATCTCACCACTGTCTCAGATCGGCGTCACAGTTACAGTAATATTTGGGGTCTGTGCAGTTGCGCTCGATGCCACAGGCGCATTTCTGCACACCTGGTCCCGAGCCGCCCCAGTAGAAGTGCTTCTCATTTCCCCTGCCGACCCACCATGCAGACGGAGGATCAGCTGCAGGAAAACCACAAAGATCTCTGTTACATCACAGTTATGAGATCACATCGAGAACAAACTGAGATTACATCGAGAACAAACTGAGATCACATCCAGAACAAACTGAGATCACATCCAGAACAAACTGAGATTACATCCAGAACAAAATGAGATTACATCCAGAACAAACTGAGATCACATCCAGAACAAACTGAGATTACATCGAGAACAAACTGAGATTACATCCAGAACAAACTGAGATCACATCCAGAACAAACTGAGATCACATCCAGAACAAACTGAGATTACATCGAGAACAAACTGAGATTACATCCAGAACAAACTGAGATCACATTGAGAACAAACTGAGATTACATCCAGAACAAACTGAGATTACATCCAGAACAAACTGAGATCACATCCAGAACAAACTGAGATCACATCCAGAACAAACTGAGACTTTTGTCTGACAGACCCTAACCAGCTAATGGGGAACGTTCACAAAAAGTTCGCAAATGTTCGCAAAAGTTACCAAAAACGTTCCTGCAGTAACGTTAGTAGCCATTTTTTAATGTTATATATGATATATCAAAAACGTTATTCTTAAGAACTTAGTGAGACCTTTTAATTATTATTATTTTAATACAGAATAAAAAATTGGATTGGACATTTTTATAACCGACAATACTGTTCACACAAATTTCTTACGTTTTTAGCCCCTCCCTTTCAACCACATGGTTCTGTTATGGTATGTAACGCCCACATTTATGATCCAATCAATTCCTATTGGCTAAAATCAAGCCCCGCCCTCCATTCCAGCAGCCACACTCGTTTACCTGGCGAGTTGAGCAGGCGTGATTTGTAGCATGTGTACGCCACGTACTGTTCGCAGATCTCTGAGCTGCTGGTGACGGCGTTCACCTGGGCCACAAAAACAACAGAAGATGAGCTCAGCACCACATCAGGTATAATATTCTCAGTTTTTAAATTCACGGCGGTCATAAAAGTCACCTGCTCAGCAGACATGTTGTAATTGAGGGTTAGTACAGACTTCTCCTCAGGACCAGAGGCTGCGGTCACATGACTCTGAGGTGACAAATCATTCATAACTGTTGTCCAGACCTTGTCTTCTGAAGCACACACAACACACTCAGTGAGTAAGCAGACAATAGTGTTCATTAGAATAGACAGTGTCATGTGATGTTCTGACCCGTCATATCGCAGGTGACTCTGAAGGGCTCGAGCGGTCCACTGCCATCCGGATCCATCCAGTACATGTCTGAGGTTCGGCCCAAATGTTTGTACTCCTCGCAGGACTGTTCGTACACAGCTGAAGAAACACACAGTGTC
>JAZGTJ010006670.1:0-24412 GCA_036877575.1 Botia almorhae | reverse complement strand
TTCACAATCTCCACCTACAATCCCTGCCGGACCTGAGACTCGAACCTGCAACCTTTGGGTTACAAGTCCGACTCTCTAACCATTAGGCCACGGCTGCCCCTGTAATACTTTGTTTATTGTAGTTTGTGTAAATATGCATTGCAGATTAATTTATATGTAGCATGTTTGGCATTTATACTGTATTCATTGAATTACTAATGAATACAATGGTTTTATATGCTCCATATTTTGTACAAAATAGCTTTTTATATAGTTACATTTACATGTATTCATTTAGCAGACGCTGTTATCCAAAGCTACTTACAAGCGACGAGAGCATTAAACATTTTGTCCTAAGAACCAAACAAGACGAGTCCACGAGCTACATTTACACGTGAATATTGTATTCTGTTACTAGAGACAGAATGAACAGAAGTTTTTTGTATGAAAGAGAATTACAGCATTAGGGATTGGCCAGGTGTCTGTGATACAGGTGTGTTTTCAGATGTGTTTTGAAGGTTGTGATGGTCTCATATGTGCATGTGTGGGTTTAATTAACCACTTACTGGGGATACATTTGTACCCCAAAGTGAGAAAAATTTGACAAATTTCTGCAAAACCTCCTTTTTGTGTATAGTTTTTCTAATGTAAAGATGCAGAAAGTTTTCTGTTAGGGTTAGACTGAGTTACAGTTAGGTTCAATTGTTGATAACTCGCTGTGTATAAAAACAATAGAAGCCTATGCATTGTGCCCATTGAGATACACAAGTAAACGTGTGTGTGTGTGTGTGTGTGTGTGTGTGTGTGTGTGTGTGGAATGATTATATATTTGATTAAAACAGTGACAGTTTGGCACACAGAGATATTAAAACTGCTGAACTCTTCTTACTATACAAATTGAACATTAGTATGTTCCTTTAAAAGACCACAAGATGGCAGCAGTTCCACACTTTAGTGACCTTAATGGTTGGCTGTTCTCAAACAGGAATTTTCCCAATAGATTTGTAACTAACCCTAATAGATTTGTAACTAACCCTACTTGTCATCTTTTGCTTCCTTTGGCGGAACATACACTGCATTGCCATATTCACTGCTGGTCTGTCGTAGACTCAAGTAGATATATCTATATTTTTATCTATATATCAACCTGTAAATCTACTGCAGTTTGCGTCACAGTATCTGTGACCCTGCGATCTGCCTCTTTGAAGTGTGTATGTGAATATATGTCAGTCTGAGGGAGAGAATCTACTGCGTGTAATAATATACAACAGGAAATCTCAGCAACAGAACTCTTCCTGTTTAAGCAGCAACAACCCAGTAAGACGAATAGCTTAGTCAGGGCTGGCTGACTCTACTACATCTTAATTAGAACAAATAAACACAACACATATTCAGACGTCGAGATCGATCACTCTGTTTTGCTTTCTCCACTGTATATATCTGTTTCTTTTTACACGTACTGCACAGAATTCACCTGTGGTTTATTATGGTTCTTAAGAACCTATAAAAAGGTCTCAGGGCATGTGTCAGTAATTTTACCTATGACCAATGCGGCAGCCATCTTGAATTTATACTGACACCTAGTGAACACAGTTCTCGGTTCCATAGTGGCGTTCTTAGATGAGTTTACAGTATGTCCTTATTTAGATATCCTAGTAAGTGTGTGCACGCGCATGCATGCATGTGTGCGTTCTAAGAGCAGGAAGTGTGAACAGCATGCAACAACCTCAGGGTACAGTGACTGAAAATAACAAGAATAGATGTCTTTCTCTCTCTCCTGCTTTGTCTCTTGCTTGATCCTCTCTCTCATTGCCCCTAATTTCATTTTAATTCCAGTTCTCTTACAAACAAACTGTAAATCCTGACATCACTGTTTCTGCTGGTCTCCACCACGAGATTCAAGCTATGTCTGATGGCAATGACTCTGTTCAAGGCAGCCATTGTGGACTGGGTCAAGAGGTTTAGAGTGTTGGCCTCTTTTCACCGCCTGCGCTACATTAGAAATGGTAGTACAACGAATAATTGCTGAATAATTACGTTACTGTGCGAGCAAGAGTTTTGAAGCCTCTGCGTAGTTTCCGCACAACAAAACAAGCGTCTTTGTCGAATGAAGTTTGAGGCGCCCCGGTTAACAAAAGCTGAAAGTGGACGAGAGGTCTGTAATGCTCAATAAGTCGTGTAAATACCCCTCACACAAACGCCTCAATAGATCCATCTGTGAGAGGACCGCAAGTGACTGCTCGGTCAAAACTAAAGCGCCCGTTCCATCTCCATCTGTGGTTTTTCTGTTTTGAGGGAGCTGCCAGGCCGTTCGTCACTATTATTGTAGCCTATTTCTGAAGGCTGCGTCTGTCATGGCGATGCTGTCAGTCAGCTAAATGTAAAGCAATGACCTCACGTTGTGAATAAGCATAAATGCGACGATTCATCAGCTGGGCTAAGCCAATCAGAGTCGTGCTTTAGCGCGTCACCCACTTTTGCTGAAAACATGGACCAATCGGCTGCACGTACCCTGATGATGTCATCACACAGTTGTCACCGTTTCACCCCTGTGCGGTTCTAGTTGAATTCCGCACTCATTAAAGGGAATTACGGCGTACCGTGGGGCCTGCAGGTACCCCTAGAGGTCCCAAACCCCCTCCCAGGCCCTACAACCCTTACAGGGGAACAACCGCAGCCTTTGTTGGCCGCCCCGTGGATCTCACACACAGTTAATATAGACTTTTCCCACTGCCTCTGCCAAGAGTCTGAAGTCATTTAATGAAGTGGCGCTGAGTTTGGAAGGAACCAGTGTGCTTCTCAGCACTGACAGAATGGAAAAAGTGGGCGCTGTGTGCGCAAAAGCGGGGCCCTGATAGCCGGTCACCTCCGCAGCGGAGAACACAAGAACACCATTGAGCCCGGAGTGTCCGCTTTACCTCCGACACCACCACCGCCCGAGCGATACGCACGCACGGTTGCGCGCGTGTCTGCGGAAGGCCGTGAGGCGAGGGTGGGTCGCTCCTTTGTCCTGATGGTCACGGATCTGTTATTTAAGACTAACACTTGAGGGCCACCTTAAATACGTGACTGTTGAAGCACTTACTGGGGTCATTGTATTTTCAGAACGCTTGACATTTGTGCTCGTATCGGGTCCAGTAAACAGATCACCGTCTAGTCTGTACTAGTTAAAGAATCGGACGGGTTTAGTTTTCGCATTTTAGGATTGTTTTACCTCAACTCAAATAACAGTTTATTCAAATCGTTTCCTCTAATTCTTGAGTGTTTAGCTTTTAGCTATCCCGTTCATTTCTGCGTTGTTAACCAATGAAGTATTATTAACAGTTGAGAGCTGAAATGATGGGTTTGGCGTTGGCGGGTTATTTTAATGAATGTAAATGTGTTATAATGGCACTGTCTTCTTAATCTGTTAGCTGACCAGTTTATATTGAGTTCTCACGTTGATCCAAGCAGGTTAGTGCTAGTTTGGTACTGAACTAGCAATGGCTCACTGGTAAATTTAATCAACAACCTTTGTTAGAAAGGCCACTGGTGCGCCAGCATCAGCACTGAGGCAAATGTAAGGAAATTTAAGCTATTTAAGCTAGTGTAAGAGGCCTGATGTGGACACAAGTGCCCCAAACAAACACAGTCAAGTCTGTTTGGCCGTCTGTTTGATTTAAAGCTTGTCGGTTAAAGGAACCGGGCAAAATTTGCATCCCTGATTCCTCCCCATGTGCATGCCTTCCATTCACATATCAAACAGTTTGTTCACAGATTGCTTCCTCTTGCGCTTTCCTGTCACGCAGCTGTTTGGTTGGTTGTTGTCATCCTTCTGTTTGATTCACAGTCCTCATCCGCTTCGCCCTCTCACAGCCTCACACTGCCCGCCATTCTCCCCAAACCAATGAACGACCGTCATCACACCGATTCAGTGTGCGTCTTTCACAGAGGGCCTTGTTTTCGCAGAGGCTCTGAGACTTCCCATAAATCCCCACACAATGCGGTTTTGTCCGGGTTTCGGGGTCTGAGAGCAGGGCCCGGGTGCCGTCGCCGCATCTGCCCGGCTTCTGTCGCCCCGACCCCACGTGTCCATGCGCTCAAACGAGGCCGGCTGCCCAGAAATAAAGCCTTTCACCGCGTCTCCGTTCAGCTGCGTGAAGCCTCGCGAAGGTTCTGTCGCAGTGTTGCACATGTCACCGATGTGGTCACCGACTTACTTGCCTGTTCAGGATCAAATAAAGTTGTGGTCATATCAGATCTCTTTGTAACATGCTTGAATTTATGATAGATTCCATGGATGTTTTTTACATGCATGCAATAGCATAAGTGGCAATTCCAGTTATCATATATCTGCTTTAAAACGTCTGGCTAAAAACGTAAAACGTACTTTATAGTAAGTAATAATTTCAGACCATCGCAGGTCAGCATTACCTGCGGAAAGCTGTCTGTCAGCGCGCTCGTTCATCTCACTGGCAGTTCGGCTGGCGCGGAACCCCGGCGGAATTACGCAATTTGAAATTTGTCATGCTAAACTGTGACCTGAAAGGATGCAGACAGAGAAAAATATAAGTCCATCGTAGCCCCACCTGTCCCACCTGTCTTAATTTACTTGTAAATATGATTTACCGTCTTGAGCGTTGATCCTGACAACCAGTTTTTCAGTTGAAACCTCGAGGACTCATGATAGTAAAACTACAGCGGAAATGTATCATTTCTGTATAACTTCAAAACATTTGAAATAAAACGTTTTTTTTGCATTGTCCAAGCTGCCCTATTTTTTTCCAATATTTGCTTGTAACTTTTTATGTATATTTATTGCTCTTTAAAGCTGTAATCTGTAACCTTTAGGTTAAAAAATAAACAAAAAACTTTAATTGAGAAACAACAGGTCAGTGTTCAAAACAATTTTATCTTATCTAGTGATTTATAATTTGAGCTGTCATCTGATTTCCTGGGAAACGTCAGTTTGTCTTCATTTGACTTCAACATACATAAAGTATGAAACGTAACCTGCAGTTTTATGTTTCAAACAGAGATGGCGATAAAGAGGCAAAAGTCACCGATTGCAGTTTTTACCTCCTTGTGACGCAAAGTTTTTTTAAGCAAGCAGGAAAAATGTCTCAGATGTAAGAATGAATTACTAATCAGTGATATAAGAAGACAAAACATGACAATGTGATGTCACTTAGGAAGACAGTATGACAAATGAGTGTGTATTTTTCTTTATAACTTGGATTTTGTTCCCATCAAATTTAACATGATGTCTGTACTGACAGAGAGAAAGCTACAAACGTTATGCTGGCAGATACACATGCGTGGGTCGAACCGAAGACCATAAACCATTTCTACAGCCATCAGAGAGATCTTTGTCTGTCTCTGTATCCAGAAAGACACACAGCATCTCACTGCTTGAGATGGATGACCACAGTTAGCACATGTATCTGCACTTGCTAAACGCTGGGATGGGTGATTAACACACTGCATATGTATATGTCAGAATGGCTTTGAAAGACTATGAGTTTTCCATGACCTGTCTGGTTGTCGTGTATCGTGGGATTTCACCGATTGTTGTGTGACAAGTAGGTGTATTCTACCCTATCCCTTGAATGGGCTCAGATGACTTTGGGTTATGCATGTTGAATAGCAGCACCATCTACAAGCTCCTCTTTGTTTTGTCTATTATATAATGTGTATTTTATACAGATCAAGTAGGAGTTTTCAAAGGCGATGACTTCAGACCAGAAAACTGGAGGAAAAGGTCAGATATCGGCTTTCATCGTTCACGTCGGGCTTTTTAAAGGCAGCGCGTAGCACGCAGCCCACGTCTTTGACTTGTACAGTATGAACGGAATCAACAAAAGTATCTCCAGAGAAGGTGACTGCCTTGAGTTGAGAAGCGTGCCGAGCTGCCCCCAGAGGCCCCGTCGCCGCCTGATACACACGGAGGTGGTGTGTGTACGACCGGCGCGAGAGAATTACAAAGTGTGCTCAGAGTGTGCCGCTTCACCAGTTTGGTGGTCTTCTGAAAGATGTTAATTAGTGCAGAATGCAGCCTACAGACCCACTGCCAACTCGGGTGAAAAGTGGGCGAGAGAGAACAGGAGAGAGAGGGAGGGAGATAGATGAAGGGGAGGGTAAGAGTTGAGCGCCTGCCAAGCGCGAGGAATTCGCGACGGGTTTAGAGAGAGATTCCACATGCCCGCGCGGAGTGTGGAGCCTTGTTGCGCTGATGGCTCCTGACCCGGTTCAGTTGACCGCACAAAGCGCTCGCTTCACTCCAGCAGCGTCATAACGACGATGTAGACATTTTGGCTCCTCGCGTTGCGATTAATAATTCACGCTTGTGCTCGAGTCTTTAATGTCGCGTGACTAATTATACTGGAGTTGCAGTTGGATGACGTCATCGCTGCTGATTGGCTGATGGCAGCACCAAATCAAATACAATCTTAAGATTATTACTAGCGACTATCCTAGACTTGAGATGTGTAGCTGATTTTTGTATTTGTTTGTATTTTGTATTTGTATTTGTAAAATACATTAAAATGTTTTTTTCAATTCTTGCAACAGTAAACAAATTATCTTTGTTTACTGGGTGATGTTTGTGCATAATTGTCATATTTGTGCACAGTTTGCACATATCTATACTAATATGTTTCAGCAAACCTGGTTTGCGACGGTGCACATTTGGAAAAGTGATCAAACTGAATTGAATTTGGAACCAGAGGTTGTAGTTTCAGCACCTGCCAGCAGGGGCTGACCAGAGCCGCGTTTACCAGCCCAACATCGTCCCTTTCGGTCAAACCATGTGACGATGCCTCCGGCGAGTGGCGCATTAGTCATGTGAGCGTGTGACTGCGCACAGTTAAATGCATGAAACGGAGACTGCGCTGGCTGCGCTCCCTCCCAACGCACTACAGCCGAGCGAATGCGCCCGGCGTCGGCTAGAGACGTCTGAGAAACATCACGCATCTCACGTGTGGGCCAGGGACGACCCTAGCCTCCGCTGCAGTCTGGCCTTATTTAGAGCTCTCTCTCTCTCTCTCTCTCTCGCGCTTATGTGCGTCTGTGTTCTCATGACGCTACAGTGTGATTTAGTTCCCGGCGAGGATATTTCTCTAGTCTCTGCTCGTCGCCCTCTATTTAAACTCTTTCCGCAGGGTGCGCTGCTTTAACAGCGGCCCCGGCGGAGCCATTTCAGACCCATTCTCCTGTTTTAACTGCAACGTGTTTGGAAAACATTGGGCCTCGTGGCTTTGCTCTCGCGCTCTCTAATCCGGGAGATATAAACGACTCCTGGCAGACAGACAAAGGAGTCTGCTTATACTTAAGGACCATATAAGCTTTTATCGAAAGAAGGCACTCTCTCTCTCTCTCTCTCTCTCTCGCACACACACACACACACACATTCTTGCTCGGTGGCTTCTCTCTAACAGAGCGAAATGAGCAGACGTTTGGCAGGGCAATTTGAGGAGTATCTGTCCATGCCGTGCTCATAGGAGCTCCTCTACCACCCTGAGGGGCCCTACAGAGGCCCGCCGCACTGGGGGAGGGGTGGGCGGAGTGGAAACGGACATTATGTCATGCTGATTGGACAGAAACAGCACGCTTTTTGTCAAAGGGAGTCGGGCTGTAAATGGTGCAAAGGTCTTCCCGAACTGCTTTTAAATTCTTACGTCAGTCTCGCCAATTGCCGTATTGTATACCTAGTCCATTTATTTTGGCTTCTCAGGGTCTATCATTTTAAGAGCGTGGTTTGTTTGAGGAGGGCGCGGGCACGCTCGCGTACTTGTGTTTATCCATTACATCTGCTGTCTACACCGGTTATTTTGTATCATACATCCAAAACGTTCATTGTTATTTGTGCTGCTGGCTTGTATTTTAATATGAAGCATTACCTGAACTATTGCTCTTGCTCTCATATTTGTAAACCCTTATTTTGGAAGTTATTCTAGCAGCCACCTAGCAACACCCTAGCAACCCCATAGCTTCATACTACCAGCCACTCAAAACACCTTAGCACCGACATAACACATCATAGTCAAAACCTCACATTTTCCTTAAAAAAATTAAAAATCTGTTAAAAATGTTTATACCTTTATATAATGGACTGGATGTTAAGCCAGATGCTCAACTGTTCCATTGTTTTACCTCTTGCAAAATGACAATAAAAGAATCAGAGCACTGGCCAAACAAAGCATAATTTTCATGATTTTTCTAGATTCCTTCCACCATTGTTAAGTTTGGGCCACTGCTGCCCAGTAACAGTGTAGTGAGGAACAGCCGTGATGTCATACTGGGTGTCATCAAAATCCACTTCTGTGCACACATGCGGGTCAATGCGAATCTTAAACTGAATTGTCGTCTATATATTTCTATAGACAGGCTGAATTTGCATACTTTGCTATTGCTGCACGTAAGGTGAAAAGTACCAGTCAGTTGGAATCATTAAAGCCTAGATAACCAGACCGACACAGAGTTATTTTAAACAACTTTCTTGTGCCATGCATCGTTATTGTGGCTATTGATTTGAAGCTTTGACTAGTCATGCCGAAAACATTCGCTTACCTCGCTGTCATAACGTACAGATAAAGTGAAGGATCCCAAAAAAAAAAAGAGTAATTTTAAACAGATGTGTTTGAACAGATTTGTGAGGAACCGTTTTCCGTAAAATTCGACGTTTCCCAGACAGTGTTTGTCTGTTGTACCAGTTACTAGGCAAAGCTATATGATTCTTGGCTAGGGCACGAGAGCTTTAATTTAAAAATGGTTCATGTCTAGCCATGTTTCTGTGTATGTACTCACTAGAACCCCATTCTTTCAGATCCTATTGTGTTTTCAAGGATTCGACGATCAGAAAAACTATTAAGAAATGTTATTTATAACTACGCTACACGCAATGTTATATACGAAAGTATTTGACAACTTATAAATAATGTTTGTGATATGATATATAACGTTTAAAAAGTTGCGTTACGACAATAACGTTTTTTGATAACTTCGAAAGACATTTTAGAGAACGTAAGCCAACGTTCTAAGAATGTTCTCTGTTAGCTGGGTTTCTGGTCAGTTAAAATGTCCACACTCTTCCCTATATCCCTTCTTCATTTATACATCTATATATTTGTTTCGTTTTCCTGTATTATTGCGCGTAGGGAAGTCATAGCTCACCTCGTCCCAACGGGCTACACAATGTGAGGTATCATCATGTCTGTAGCACAAATGGTGAGGGAGGGGTTTACTTGAGGTAAACAAATCTTTAACCCTAACCGTGCGCCATAATTAATCTCAGCAAGAATTAGACTTCACGCTACCTGTAATACCAAACACAGACCTTTTCAGAGCGCTGAAAGCTCTGACTGTATAACTACTGGTCCAGCTGTCTTCATTTCTCAAGACGCCTGTTTCTCCACCACTTGGAGTATGTCAGCATTGAAGGTTTTCAGTGAAACCCTGCCCAGTCATTGCCATAACGAGCTGCGTCCCACCCAAACACTAACCTGGTGGTGACAGGAAAGGCAAATCTTCTCACCTCTTTCTCTCCCAATGGGAAAACACTTCACACTCTGACGAATTAAGCACAGACGCAGTTTGTCTAGCCTAAATCTCTCCTTATTGCGCGTTGGCACAGAGACGCTTCCTTGCTTTTCTCAAACGTTTTCCCCTTTGCTTCTCTCGTCTTCAGACTTGTGCCGTGCAAACCTCAGAGGGGCGGCTGGTTTGTGTTGCATCTAGACTAATGACACCTCACAGCATTATAACGGACAGCTTCGATTAGCAACGTCTCAAGCGTTTTTCCACTTGATCAGGTTTCTGTCTCTCCCGCGGATACAAATGACAGATGATTGTGCTCCCTCGGTAACTTGTAGTGTAATAATAAACTGAGGAAATTAATAATTTTGACTATGGTAATCCTGACATTACAAAACGGAGTGGATGGTTTATTTCGCGCTATGAGGGCACCAAGGACCGCCTAGCTAAAAGGGAACGTTCTTACAATGTTGCAAAAAATGCTCTCAAAGTTATCGGAAATGTTCTTGTGGTAACATTAGTAGAACTTTTTAATGCTGAATATCATATATCAAAAATGTTATGCTGAAGTTGTAAGTGGAATGTTTTAAAAATGTTGCAGAATTTAACAAAATTTAATAACATTCTTATGACCAAGCAAAAATGTGAATGCAACGTTTAAAAAAAGGGACGTTTTGACTGTTCCTACAGCTTTCAAAATTATTTCAATTATTTAATCAATTTTTTAACTTTATAGAGACATTATAGAAACATTCTTACAACCTAAAATTGTTAGCTAGGTAGCTTGTTCAGGTGTGCAGGGTGCCAAAAATCTTGTTCTATGGAAAGACATGCAACTTTGCAGGAATCGTGGTATCAACCACCAATATAGTCCGTCAGTATTGTGTATGAACTTTACAGCGTCAGGGTCAAATGCTAGCGTGCTAACATCTGTTTGAGTAGGTTGTAAACATGAGTCTTATTAGGGAGACTTGAGTGTAATTTGGTGAAACTATACGACCCCCCATCTTAAAAATGTCACACACTTGAACTTGGTGAAACACCTTTTCTGTAAACTTCGTATTTCTGAACGGTAAACAGACAGATGTGTGTATGAAGTTTGCAGCCAGGCAGCTGCAGAAACGCGTCAGGCTTCTGAACTGTAGCATATCTCCACCTTTGGGTGAGGCTGGAACGCCATGAATCATCACCTGCGTCCCATCCAGCGCATAGCTAGCATGCTTTCCCACTTAGCTGCCGGTCAAATTTTTGTCGAGTGCTTGGTGCTGATCTTGCTACTTTCCTGAGTTTACACGTTCAGAAATGCTAACAGAGTCCTCGCCTGACCTTCTAGAGCCTTAGAATGCTAACAAAATGGTTACTTGCCGACAGTTTGCGCAGGCAGTTTCACTTTGAAGTTGAAAGTTGAATTTTTGTTAACGTAGAGAACTAGCAAATAATCACGGCTTTGTTTAGACAGGCAGCAACATCTTTGGTGCATCTAACTCAAATTCGTTTACTTTTTTGTAGTTAGAACTGCAACCAACCACATAAAATTTTAAGTTTACGAAGCCGATCTAAGTCACATCCATATGTGGCTGAAAATACGATTTTGTTTTGTTTTTTAATTTCTGATTTTTTGGAATGCTTTTCCGTCTGTACGGTCAGACCGTAGCAGAGACATGAGCAGAGGCAAAATTTCCAGCTTTCCATTCCCTCTTTCCACATTCACAGCTACTCTCGGCTGTCTCTTGACGTCACCCTGGCGCTCACATCGTTACTATAGCAACCGATTGAGATACTCTGGACGCTGAGTATACTGTCCGATGATTGGATGACATTACTTTTTTAAAATGACAGCGTGGCCATTCAGCTTAGATTTGAAAACCGAATCGCATTTTGTGTACAATGTGAACAAAGCTTATGTGTAAAACTGCCTAAGATTTAACTTGGGTTAATCCAAGCAGTTATGTACCAAGATTGGGCCACAGGCATTAGAGCTGCTTTTAAAAGCATCTGTCTGAAATAGTTTAACAGTTTTGCAGTTTAGTGTTTTGGTTTAAGTCTGCAGATCGCTCACACCCCGGGTCGGAATGCGTTTATCTGTCATAATTCTTTGCTTCATATGTGTCCAATTAATGCAGTTGACACGCTTAAAGTGTAGAAAAGAAAATAGAAAACAAACACCAATAAACTGTAATGGCTCTTTTTTCTTTCCCTCTCAACACTGTTTGGCTCCAAACGAACAACAAAGCTCTTCACGGCGGTCGACGTCATTTGGTTACATTAACTCAACGGCGGTTTCGATTGAATGTTTGCCTTCATTTTACTCTTTGAATTAAGTTATATTTCCATTGCAGCCAGCAATTTTGGGTTCCTCTACATCCAAGAGTGCATATGTAGCTACTTAATTTCACCCCGTACTCGCTATATTGTGCCAGTGCTCCTACAAAGCAGGCGAAACGGGGCTTGCTTCAATCATATGTTTGGCTACAGTTCCAGACGAAACTGAACTATTCTTTTGTTTGTCATCTCATGAGAATATCACCCATGTTACCTTAAGCATTCTTACACACGAATCCACTGTTACAGCTTCTCCACAGTTGGAAACTACGTTAGCGCTAATTAAACCAAAACGACTAGGCCTTCCTGGAACCACAACTTGGTCTCCACGCGCTGATTTTGCACAGTTTATAGTTATTTAGGGAATGAATTGTACTTTTTGTTCGGTCGATATTTGAAATGTCTAATTTAATCGTTTTATTTTGCTTTACTCGACCAGAGATAATATCGTTTTAGTCGATAATATGTAAAAAGACAAACGTGTCACACTGTGTATGTGATGTTGTAGAATGTAATGGCTGTTCTGCGGCGTTAGCTTTTTTAAGAAGTTGCTGTGTTGTAAAATAAATAATATTAATAAATAATTTGTGGAGTTTCATTCTGAAGTTTGTTTTCCGCAACAGTGTGTTCACAAAGCGAATGACTTGTTCTCGTCTTAGTATGGAGTAGATTTAGAAAAGCCAGCTCCAAAATGTAGTTTGGTCATTAATTTTATTCAGAAACTCCATGTTGTTAATCAAGCCTTGAACTGGGTCGGTGTTTATGGTCCACATAAAGAGAGGTACGGTGGTCTATGAGGTCCAAATCTCAGAGTTTATGAGATGATGCCGTCGCCGCGGTCTGCACGAGCTTCAAGCTGATATCTGGGGTTCGTTCACTGCTGTCTAACTGGCCGTCACTGAACCGTGAAGTTTTGTGCTCAAATGTGTAAAATTAATGTCTGAAGTGAATTATTCTGTAATTTTCCCTCGTGCTCCCACGGCTTGGCTCTCGAGCAGATGGAGATATGGCTTCCTGTTACATAATCCCCGCCATTATAAATTTTGACTTCATTTGGGGTTTCCTGTATGCACACTTCCCCATTCTATTCTTGTATGAGGCCTGTTCTTGTATGAGGCCCCTCCATCCAGAGAGCCAGAAGCTGTAGCTATGGTGTTGTCAAAGCAGACGAGATCAGCTTCCCAGCTGCCTTTATTCCTCCCCTGAACCTTCTCATCTCTCCTTCCAGTCTTTTCCCTCTGGCCTAGCATAGTTATCTTGTCCTTACTGGCTTTTTCAGAAACAGGGAACCGGGGCCCCTTCAGCAGGCCAGCTGTTGTCCTGACGCATTCTCGGTTTTTCTCTCTAGACCGGACCGGTTGAACCTTCTAAACTCCACTTAGGATGAAAAAACAAGACAGAAATCTCTCCACTCTCCTTTTATTTCCCCCCCCTCCTCCTTTCTCTTTCCTGGAAGTATGTTAATTCGCTCACAGCAGACGCGTAAGTCTGTAACACATGCTTGTCGTGGGGTACGGCGGATTTCGTATGCTAGCTGTGGCGTGTAAAACATACTTCGCGTCGTTTTGGAGAGCTCGCTTCGCGTTGTGAACCATAAAACTGTCAGCGGTTGGAACGATGGGACATACTGAGCCGAACGCTTCGCAAGTTCCAAATTTTGCACATTACAGTCGTCACTTTTCCAGTAAATGCAACAGCAAGAAGTCAAAATGCATGCCGTACTGAAGCAATGCATGCGACGTTCAGACGTGCTGGCTGGGTTCAGCATGTCTCCCGGATCCCTCTGTTATGCATTTACAGCACAATGCACAAGAGGGCACTCTGGTGGCTTTTTGCCTCACACGGTGCAAAAAACCCTTTGTGACTAAATCTAGTGGTATTTTCAGAGACATCCGGCTGCCTGGTGTGATCAGTTGTACTGTGTACCGCTTACAAAAATGTGTTTCGGATACCCATTTGATGACCCAGCATGCAGTTTAAATAGCTCAATAAATGAGTAATCAAACTTGGAGTTTTGTGCCCCTGTTACCCCTGAAATTTCCCCCCCGGGTTGACAAATTCATCTTTTAGCTGATGCACAAGTTTACAGTGTTTCTTATGCAGTTCAGCTCAATTATAATAACTCTTTTTGATGATTAATCATCATTTTGCACTGACTAGGAATTTTAAGCGGCAAATAACCAAACGTTATTGGCTATTTTAGATATGTCCCCGCCCCAGCCTTCTAAGAAAACACATCAACATGGGAAAGGAATCGCCAGCACCTTGTGCACATGAATCAGTCTATGCACGTCTGTGGCACCCGCGCGCTGAGATTGCGACCTGACTCTCTCTTCTGGAACTGTACTGTTGAAGGCCACGCATAGCAGGGCTGCACTTTCCCATGCGATGTTGTCCTAACTTGTCGAACTCTAGGACTTTTGCCAGCCTTGTACATTAAACCAGTCTGTTTCCCTCTCAATGGCATACCGTGCAGGAGGGGCCTGGTTTTTGTGTAATCAGTTGAGTTTATCAGGGTTTAATGCACCACAGTCCTCTTTTGTAATGCCTGGCATTCTTTACGTACAGCTCAGCCACCACGGGTTGGTTTATCGACTGCGATCAGCCTCGTTCTTTTATCCCCTCCATGAGCTTTCATGGGAGAAACAGACGCTGATCAGGTGCCGCGCTCTTTGAACGTCGACCCAGAGTGATGCAGAGAGCTAAGTCAACTAATCGATCTGAAGGAAGCCCTTCATAATTAGGAATGTTTTGCTTCACTGTAATTGGGTGCATTTCGTATTTACATAAGATACATGTTTTAATACAGCTAGATGGAGCGCAGCCCAATGTAACAACACATGGGTCTAGAGACATCATGTTTTGGTTTTTTACTTGATAAACAGTTTAGTGATGCAAGTTTTGAAAACACTTCAACAGGTTTAACCGCTCTAAAGCAGTAGACCCCCCCCCTTGTCCACGACAATATTTGAACCCCCCACTTACATCTACCTAGTAAATTATTCTATAGTTTGGTATAACTAGATATTTTAGCTTATTTTAATGCTTGGTTTGTCCCTGTTTAATTCATTTGGAGTCATATTAATGCCCGCTTGAAAGTTTGGTGAGACCCCTTTGTGGGCCCCAGCCACCAGGTTGAGAAACACTGTTTTATAACAATATAACAATATAATCATAACAATATAACTATCGTTAAAAACAACAGCATTTTTATCGAAAGTCTTAGACTAAATTGTTCACGGTGCAAACGTGTGCGCGTCTGCGCGCTTGCAGACGCAGTTTTTTTCCTGCCAGTCAGACACAATGCATTTTTCTTAGCCGGAAACATTCCATTGACAGCAGTACACGAGATTCACAGAACCTCTGGGCAATTTTTTGCAGTCGTACGAAATTCCATTGAGGACTGTGTTTTGAATGGCCTCAGTCATTGACTAGGGGCTTCCCTGCCTGTTAGACATCCTTTATACTTTCATTCCAGTTGACTCAGTGTCACAAGCATATTTAATAAAGGCAATTCATTATTACGGTTAGGGAATGTACAGTTAGAGGAGAGTTCTACTGTAGCGTGACAATGATATTGAATGTGTGATGCAGTACCAGCCTGAGCCTGTAGAGGGAGCTGCTGCATTCGCAATATCGGGCAGAACGGGCTAAATACTGCCTCACGCATCCCATGGGCTGTTTGTACATGTGTAGAGGTGTTCCTCTACAGATGAAGTTTAACAGGATGCTGTGGTCATGCCTCTCCATTCAGAAGACTTCACAGCTGAAGTGACTTTGAGGTGATAAAAACAGAATTGGGGAGACGTAGAGAAGAAGAACTGAGTGTCGTGGCACTTCTCATGGCGTGACATTCATAACATTTGCTCGGAATGTTATATTTTCATTCATGTCATCGGCTGTTTTGTGAGCTGTGCACATGCGCTGTGTGAATTTTCTTGATATTAAGAATGCCGATGAAGTTAAATGACAAACAGAAATTTTAACGTTTCAAAAAGAAATTAGATTTATTTTCAAAACGATGGAAAAGTTTCATGTTAAGTCTTGTTGATGCAATTGATTTGTATGATCACATGTGGTCTGATAGCACTTAGAAATGTTATGTGTGTCCATAACTGAAAACTTCATGTTCATGCTATGTGCTGTGATCATGCATGTTCATGCTGTGTTTGCATCTGAGGAACACAAAAGAAGATATTTTGAAGTACAACAACAACAAAACAACAGTGTCATTATAAGTCACATAAGTTTGAAATGACTCGAGAGTGAGTAAATGATGGAAAAATTCAACATTTTGGATGAGCTATCCCTTTGACAATTCAAAAACTCATTTCTTAGTAAACATTACCACCTTGTGCTGTCACGGGACCGCAGGCGTCTAAAAAATTCAAGAAGGGTATTTATTATAATTTAATACGCTGTGAAACAGTCATGCCGCTAGATGATTTAAAAGCGTTGTTTATTATCTGACGTCAAACAGCCCGGCAAACAATAACGGCCGTGACTCAGCTGGAGTGACTCAGAAAGTGTGATTTTAAACACTTATTTTAATCGTTAAGAGTTGGACTTTCTACATTCATCTTTAGGGAAAAGTCCGTTTGAAGTAGCCATGTGGCGTGGCGTTCTAAACACCTGCCCCCATTTATCTCATTCAGTCCCCACATGAGTCATCAGTTCACATTGTTGAAGAATTAGCCGGAATGAATTTACTCACTAAACATGCTAATTGCTCATCTCCTTTCGTACGTGTTGGGACAGCGGCTTTACGTTTGGTTTCGCGTTGTTCGGGAAATTGGAGGGCGGTGGATCTCTGTTAAGCCGCGGCTCTCGCAGGTGTGCTGCCATCTGGGGCGCCAACCGTTGAACCAACTTCCCGGGCAAAGAGGCCCCCGTGCTTGCTATGCTGTCGCTCTCTCGGCTGCTCTGTCTCTTTCTTGTTTTGTCTTTCTCTCTTTCGTATGTACTCAATTGTTTGTGTTGATCAGATAACAGTATGGATAATTATAGATAGTGATAGACACTGTCTGTCTGTATAGACATAATTAAATTAAAATGTAGGTGTGATAATAGAACTCAAGGCTTCTTTGTTAAAGTAACGTTGTTTGTCAGAAGGGTTACATCTCAACCCAAAAGACTCAAAGCCGACAGTAACATAAATGTTTGTGATTTTGGTTACAGTTGTGGTTTGGACGTTTGTACTTTTAGGCAAGAGTTTGTATGCATGTATGTGAAGCAAGATTTTAATGAAAAGGTTCAATTATGTTCTTATGTAGGGTGGTTGTTTTTCATAAATGTCAGAATTTCGCATTAAGTTGTCAAGCGTTATAAATGGCCATATCTGACAAAACAGTGGTTTAATATGTTTTACAATTTAAAAGTTTCACGAATCCTTCTGTTTCATAAGTTCATAAAGCTGAAAGTTTATAAATTGCTGTTTCATAACAGATATGTAAGGTTATCTTCTTGCGTTCAGTGAACTTTGTCTTTATTCCTGAGATGTTTAATTGCTTTCTTGTAATCAACATTTTAGGGCATGTGGCTTTAAGGTACAGAAATGGACCCTGAGAAGCATTCACTGCAGTAACGGGTGTGACAACTAGCCCCGACCTGTTGTCATAACTACGGCCAGTATATCGTACGGTCTGTAGTGATGTTGCCTTGCGTTTCTGACGTGCGTCAGGGCATGCGTAGAAGCTTCCTACCCTTTAACCACACACTTCTCTAGAACACATATGGTCGAGTTAACCTCATTTGTGCTGTTGTTTCCAGAGCTCAGCACATGAATACTTGGAAGTTCAGCGTAGCAGCTCTAAAATAGACCGTCATGATGGTCAGTCTGATCTGGATCTGGTCTGGCACCATGAAACACCATGACACCATGTCGGCTTTGCTTTTATCTTTTATCTTATCTCTAGTAGTTTGGACAGATGCATGCATGTCGATATGTGATGCAGGTCAGCATTAGACAAGTTAGTTCTTCTCAGGTTAGTTTCACTCAAATGTTCCTGGTTAATTAATAATAACCCGATTAACATTCATTGGCGAGGATGACCCTGTCTGAGGGAAACGTGCAGGGTGCGAGCGCGTTCCTCAGCCCCGGCATCTAATGACGTCACGTACGTGCAGATCCACGGCTCCGTTTCGAATCACAAAATTCAAACAAACGCAAAATAAAGCATTAAAAGGAGATTTGCATGACTTCCTGCATCTTTTCACGTCGTTCGCTCTCAAGAGGGTTAAACCAGAAGCATCTTGCGCGTCCGGTTCTTAGTATTGTAGTATTTCTTTCCAAAGCATGCTTCTTAGAATTCGAGTTGCTACGATTTTATCACTCGTTTGTTTTCTCCACTGTTGCGTCAATATTGATACGGGTGAGGAACCAAATACAGCACAATAGACAACAGCTGACGCGCCACGACAAATGTCATCACCGAGATACCTCAAAGTGCCTTGCGCTCATGAATAAGCAGTCAGGTGTCCTCACTTGGCCCCCCCATCTGTGGCTTGTGCCGCTGTAAACATTAGCTTTACACAACTGCTAACAGACTAGTGCCTGATGAGGTCGATTAGCAGCACTTTACACAAATAGCTTCAACGTAAGGTTTGAAACTTCTAAATAAAGGAGGTTAAAACTGAATATCACATCAGCTGTTTTAGTTTCTATACAGTTTCTAGTATATATATTATTTTGAATATTATTATTGTTCGAATTGTTTTAAATATCCGTGTCAGGTGAAAGATGAATCTTGTTTTTTCCCTCTAGACAATGCAGATGCTGATATACACAGACACGGCCAGAGGAACGCGTCACGTTGTTGATTTTAATTGTTAGGTTTAATTAAGAAACTCATTGCTACAGGTTGAAATCTCTGTTATGGGAGGGTTGTGGGGATACAGACATTTAATGGGTTTAAAACGAGTTACTTTACTTTATACTTTTACGAGTTTATCACACATACCCAAAAGGTTTCTCATTAAAGACATGGCTTATGTACCTCCACACACACACACACACGTCATATCATAACAAAGTATCGGTACATGTCAGTGTCATAATTGTGGAATGGGCCCAATATTTAAAGAGTGACATTGTGCTAGTTCATGTTAATAATAATTACTGTTCACTAATATCTGTTGATATGTGTCTGTTGTGCCTGTAATGGTGACTGTCGTTGTCATAGTACTACAGCGCAGAAGTTCATTCTGAATGTAAACAAAGAAGAACGGACTGTGGTTTAAATAACATATTAATGTATCGTTGTCCCGTTGGATTCCGTTTGTTCCCAGATTTCCAGCATTAATTTGTCTCGATTAATTACAATCAAGCTTTGTTTACAGTTCTCCCAAACGTTTATTTTTATCGTACTGGGGGATTACGGCATCTGCTACACTGTTTTGTATATTTAGACATAGTAAAAAAGATACAAACGTTATACAGAGAAACGTTATGCAGGAAATGGTTTGGAAACAACAAGATTGCCGCGGTGGTTCCTGTTTATGACATTTCTGATCTTACTCGACCATGACATCAGTGAACCGATTGGACCGTTTAATATACGTCACATGACTACAGTTATCTTCTGTGTTACGTGTGGAATTCTGCCTATTTATGTGTTTTAGTAATTGTGGAGAAATTATTAAAGAAACAAAATTAACAGTAAACTTTTTGTCAGCCAAAAGAATATTTGTCGAATTCAGTTAAATCTCCAGATATACTCACAAAGTTAACGTCTTAAATGATCACAATGCACTTAAAATGAAATGCGTTTAAATTTATTATTCTGATTGGCCAATTAGTACATTCTATAATAGAGTTTTTTTTACTATAGGTTTTGTATTATAAAGGCTAATCTGATCTGATCACTTCACCATCTCTTATTGTAACTGATCGTGTCTATTTATTAATTTTTTTTTATATTTCATATCGCAGCATGATGTAAAGTCACACGATCACTATCGCAATTTAAATTGCATTGTTTTGGAATGACAAATAATTTCGCGTTAATGACCAGCTGCATGTACATGTATTATAGAAATAAAATCATTTTCATAGAATAATAGGGATAATTCATGTTTTGGTATATCTTCTCTTTTTCGTTGCATATGTACAGCAACTGTATTCGCAGTCTCTTTACAGGTGAACAATTAAAAATTGTATTGATTATAGAGATTGCTAGCAGACATCACCAGGCGTCTTAGATCAGTCATCTTGCCACAGGCAACATCAAGCTTTTGTATCAACAGGAGAGCTGGATTATGCATTGATCCAGCCCAGAGCTCAGCTGATTGTGTTTGTAATGACACCTGTCTGCCTGCAGGGATTCAAACCTGGAATGATATGCTGTATTTTATACCCTTCATCTTTCTAAACATAGATGCAATTACGTTTTCGCGTGCGACATTATAGATTTATTCAACTTAATAATTACACTTAAAGTTAACTTTTTTTAGTAAAACAATAAACAATAATCAGTTAGTACAGATAAGTGTTTAAAACGGCTCCCTTACCTTACCCCGATTCACAGCGGTAAGCTTAAAATGATTTATAATTTGAGCAGTCGGGTTGAATTTCCCAGGCAATGTCAGTTTGGCTTTGTTTGACTTAAACATACGTTAAGAAAAGTTTGCAACTTCCAATTTTATGTTTTAAACAGAGATGGAAGAGGTAAAAGTTACAGATTACAGCTTTAAAAATGAACAATAGGTTTATAAATAAAAGTAGTGTTTAATTTTCAAATAGCTGTCGCACCTTCTGCGATTTTGATTCTTTATGCATGATGTCACAAGGGTTATGTGAGAAGTTTGAGCGTTCATAAGATTTTGTGTTTCCAAGCTGCGATTGGGATGAAGACGTGAACTTCATCATTTTTATGAATCAGAAACCATAATTGCACTAATTCTAACATGACATGAACTCCACGTTAATTTACCATCCCAATATGCTGACTTTTCTCCAAATAGGAGGGAGCTATATAATCCCCCTGATTGTTTTTGGCATCATGCTCTCCTCCATGTTTCGAGTCGACGTTTCGGGTCTCCCGGATGGAACGCTGAGCAGACCTGTCATGCGTTTCACGATGATTAGTCGTGATTCTTGATGTTTCTTAGCGTCTATCTGCTCTGTGGTTTTGCTGTCAGGGAGGGCCGCCGCTGTAATCAGGTGTGCCTAGCAGCGATGAAAACAATCCGGGCCGACCTGAAGGGTCTTGTCTAGCAGTTTGCCGGGTTTATCCCTCGTGGAACGACTGGATCAGTTGTGGATTAGAGAGGGAAGTTATTTTCAGCCGGGTTAAAACAAGCGTCGCGCTCAAGACATTTCACACATGCTTATATTTTAACTTAAAAAGTAATGCCTAAAGTGGAGAAAATAGCGAGAAAGCTCTTTAAATCTTTCTGGGCTGCTTGAGAGCATGCACAGATGTCTGTGTTAACTAAACACTTTTGCTTTTTTCCCTTTCCTAATCTTGACGTTTATGAGGCTTTGGTTTTAGCTGGGAGATGAAAGGGGAGCGGGGTGGGTGTGGGGGTACGCAGGGTAGGGCAGTGGGTGGTCCTGATGTGACGGCTACCCTGTTACTTATGTATCCATTGCGGCATTCAGAAAGGCCGGACACTGGCCTTCTGAGACCCACTTGCTTCTCCATCAACCTTCTACTCAGATTTTATGGCCATCTGCTGGTTAGCAGCACTGATCGCATGGGTTACTTCTGAATGGTGGGCCGCCACATTTGACCCGTGCTTTCCAGGTCGTGACCTTCACCTCATTTCCTTGCGCGCAGCCATTCCGACAGCAGGGTCCAGTTTATCTGATATCCCCCCTTAGTGCTTCTGCAAAGTGCCAAGTTTCGGGAAGCAGACCACTTAGCTTTGATACTTCAGTTTCTGTTATGACCCCACTGTGTCCTCACCAAGCCTGGGTCCATCTGGACAGGTCTGCGCTGGCCTCCCTTCCCACCACCCAGGGAGGGAATACCAAGCTTCCCATGCAGGGAATCAGTCTTTACCTTTCCCCTATTTAAATGCACTGGGAAAATTATGGAAAACTAGAGTCAGTGTTAAATATTTGAGTGTCTCTGTTTCTAGACAAGAAGCCTGTCCATCCGGTTAGACACACAATCCTCTCTGATTCCAGTTCTCCTGCTTTTTATCCAATTACTGTAATGCATGGTAAATTATTTGCTATGTAACACTGGAGGTCTTGTTGGTTCCTTGAAACAATTTTCCCAGAGGAGCTTGTCTGGAATCTGGGAGGCTCTGATGTCTGGGTTCAAGCTGACCTCAGGAATCTGTCGGTGCCCTTCAGAGCCAGAAGTTTTTGCATTCTGGAGCAAAGTCTAGCTTCCGGCCCACTTTCAGGGCTTCTAGGAACAGGCACAGAGTAACTTTTCTAGAGCAGAAAGAGAAGGCAGAGAGACAGAGCGTATGCACAAGGCCGTATATCAGGCGAGCACAATGCTGTCAGCAGAAGAAACATCTGGGCTTTTCCCTCCAGACAATGCAGACAGGGATATGCACAAACATGGCCAGAGGAAGTGGAATGGAAGGACAGTTGGAAGTTTATGTAAGAGGAGAGATATTTACAACTGAAGGAACTTTTATAAAAACAGACTTACGTTGGGTTTGCCACACAGGAGAAATGGACGGGTCTCCGGGCTGCCTTTGGAGTCAGCTGTGGAGGTCATCTTCTGGATTCCACAGGAGTGCATGCGTGGAGGTGAAGGTGATGCTGTGCTGGTATGTGTTAACCTTGGGAGGGAACGCAGAGAGCAAGGCTGTTCTCACCATCCCACCCACAGGTGCTGTACATCTCATAGTGAAGAACATCAGCTCTTTCTCCATTGCTAACATGCACTCCATTAACACAAACCTGGCATGCATGGAGAAGGAACCTCCATGCATTAATCTTATAACAAATATATGATATGTAATCTCTATGTATGATCTCTATGGGCAGAGGGCAACCACCTAGGAACTCCCCAGAACATTGTCGCAGCGTTGCAGTAACTTTTGCACACACAAAGCTGTTTTCTGTCAAATAAAAAACCATGGTGTGATTGATTTATTATATACAATGAACTTCAGAATCTATAATGTTGTTGCAAAACATACATCTGCAAAACATACATCAAATTTTCATTTAAAACCGGACATCAAATTTTAGTGTTTAACCCAAAATATTAATTAGAAATATTCAAGCAGTGACAGTTTTGTATGCTCTACTATGCTGGTTAGATTTACAGTAAAAACGTGTATTTTTCATTACAGTTTACCTATTAATTCCTGTATTATCATATCGCCAGACATCTAAATAAATGTGATTCCACCTGTAGTTAATTGTTCTGTAGTTCACGATTCTCAACCAGAGGTAACCAGATAGAAACTCTGGCCACCCGTCTCGCTTTCTGACTCGCATGCTCTTTTAGATAGTTTAAAGCAGAGAGCAGCAGGGTTTTAGCAAGAGTGTGTTCTCCACCCTTCTCTTATGTGGTGTAGGCCCAGGGCCCAGGCTGGCATGGTGGAAAAAGCCCCTATCACCCAACCAACATAGACGCGTGCTCTGTGTGGTGTTCTTGTTTTCCCTTCTCTTTTAAGCCCCACAAGAATTTCTGAGAAATCCACCTTTTCATGTTTCCTCTGCCTTTATAAAGCAGAATCAAAGAAGGTTGTTTTTATTTGGTCGTGGTGCAGCGCAGCTCTTCTGAGTTTTCTGTAAAAGGCCACTTCGCAAGGAGTTGCCAACAAACCGTCTTGCACGAAAGTTCTCGGCTGTTCGCTTTATTAGCGACTGCAGTGGTACTGAATTTCTGTCCTTTTTAGTTTGGTTTCTTATTTGGAAGCGGCTTAATAGCTACAGCTGACTTAGAAGGTGACTTAAAAACTGACTTAGAAACTTTGCTGGCTTAGGCTTTGTTCACACTGGACACAAATCCGATTTAGTTTAGAATCGACTGTCCGCACTGTCAATAGATTTTGCGATTAGATGAAATCAGATCAGTTAGTTCAGACAGTGTCGTCAATATCTGGTGTATTTACGTTGGTTGCTATAGCGATTATATAAACGCCAGCACAACGGCAAAAGTCTCTCTCTCTCTCATACAACGGCTGTCAGTGCGAAAAGATAATGGAAAACTGGCCATTTTGCCTCTGCTCATGTCATATCTCGCTGCGGTTCTGAACTGGGCGCATGAGAGAACACAAGTAACAGTCATTTGAAGTATTTATGTATATATAGTGTGTTTAAAACACTGATTCTTTGTATGATATAGTCACATAGTTGCGTCCCAAATGATAAAAAAACCGACTTGAAATCCAATCTGACCGTTCAGACTGAGACACATTCCAAACAATCTGATTTTAATCTGATTTCAGACCACATATGGATGTGGTTTGGATCAGGATTGTAAACATCAGATACATCAGAAACGTATAGTGGCTATTATCTTGTGTTGTCACATTATAGGGGTTTATAGATTTAGGTTTACAGGAGGCTTCACCTGACATTGTTGGCGGGCGTGTGCAGAACGCTGGGTCTGTTCCCATGAGCTCTGCAGCTCCACAAACATCAGTGTACTGTAAATGAATGCTGCGTTCTTTCTTAGCT